>JBBDHI010000014.1:17048171-17061205 GCA_037177115.1 Craterocephalus stercusmuscarum
ATCAGCATGAGGGTGAGTAGAAAATGAAGGCACATCATTGTGAGGGTGAAGTATTCCTTTAGCATTGGCAAATTTGTTGGGTGTTATATCTTTGCTTTTCTTTTTGGACCACAAATACAACAAAATGTCCAACTCCCGACTAAAGGCAAAGTCATATAAAGGCATATGTGGAGGATGATTTTTAATTTTTTTTTCATGGTACAAGTACAACTTTTTTCCAACTACATACTAAACTGATACCAATTAAAGACTGCGTACCACACAGATTTTAGGTTAATGAAAATTTTAATGCATTATTTTAGGTCTGCCACAGTATGAGGCCACCAAAGCCTACATGCCAAAGGAGCCAGATGACCTTGGCCTGCGACAGGCTGAGCTCGTCATTGTCCTGCAAGAAGAGGAAGGTGAGGCTTGCATGGAAGAAGCACCACATCATGCATCTACATTTCACATTAAAGCAGAAAGTCTGACTAGCTCATTTCCTATGGTTTGCTCTTCCTAGCGTGGTGCTATGGGGAGAGAATGCGGGACGGAGAAAAGGGCTGGTTTCCTGCAAACTGTGCCACAGAGATCACCAACCCCACTGCCATGGAAGACAATGTACAGCGCATGAAGCGATTGCGCAAAGAGACAAATGTTTGAATGACTCTAGAGTAGACAAAACACACAAACACTGGTGGATTAACACCCCATCTTCAGGTTTTTCCAGGACTGTTGCTTTTGAGTCCTACTGCACAGGATGATCACTGCAACTGTTTTTTTTATTTCAGTCAAACTTCACAACAGCCTTAAAACAGTCCATGTGTCCTCATGTTTGAAGAAAATGTAATCATGATGTTTCTGCATTGTCTTTGAATATTGCTCAAACCATCTAGAACTATTGCAGCAGGCTTACAACCTACTAAAGCTAGAACTCTTCACCTGAGTGCAGCATACATTTGCTATCTGATTTTCCTGTATGAATGTAATCTTAAAAGACACTTTGCTAGTGTTGTGTACACTGAGAAGCTGAATTTTAGCAATAAAAACCAAGGTTCTACATCTGCTTGCGATATGAAACATACCGTTGATATTTGTCTTTATGTAGACAAATTTACTATCTGCCTATGATCTGATGCTTTGATGGCCTGTATATGGGAATCAAATAAAAGCCACGACTCAGACAAGTGTTCTGGTTTCTTGAGTTTTATTTGAGCTTGCATTTTTGTTAAAATGTTTGAATACATAAAAAGTTATTTAAAAATGTCAAACTGACCAGATATCAAATTCAATTTTTATCTTTAAAAACCATTTGGTGTAAAAACTTAGGACAGATTTAGAAAAACATTTGTTGTTTCCCCAAAACATAGCTGTCACATAAAAATAATGGGAAAAAAAAACAACACAAGTCTGCATAGATTCTGCAGGCCATTGGTGGTGATCTGGTCAAACACATGGTGCAAGCTTGTGACGATCGTCAAGTCAAATCTTTATTGCTCAGATCTTGATGTTTCTTCTTGTTGTTTACGGAAAAAAAAAAACTGTCGAGAAAAGAAAAGGCAAATTAGTTCCCCTGCTGATCTGTATGCTGCACATTTATTCAATATTACAAACAATTGGTGGGTTTCTTATTTGGCACTCTGCATAAAGACATGCCTGGAAATGTGCATCATTACCAGATAGCAGAAAAAGTATCCAAAGCTGATGCTCATATGAAAGCCAGACAAAAGGGAGAGGGCTCTACTGAGCCCGGCAGTTTGCTTTATCAAATCCGCTGCATGACCTCATGGTGGTGGGGGTGTGGGGGGCACACAAGGGGGTTTCCTATGAGCATCAGCTTTCGGGGACAGTGATGTGGGGCTAATGATCAGCTTGATACCCCTCTGGGCAAAGGAGACACAAAAATGTGCCTCGCTACACTCCTTTGCTGACGGTGAAACGGAAAAGCAGACTCACCCGGACGATGGTAAAAGATGGTAGGTGCCGGTGGGCAGGTTGTTTCCTACTCAGCCCCACCCTGCTGGGCCTCGGGAGCGGACGTTTTCTCTGCAGATGGGTCACCTGTCTTGGCCTCCTTGTTTTCCTGGCCAGGTTTGCCACCAGTCTGTTGGCGTCTGCGGCGGTAGTTGTAGTTACGGCGATAGCGCCGCTGGCGGGGCTGCTGATTTTGACCACCTTCGCCGCCTTGGTTCTCCTTGTCCTCCTCACCGTCCCGCACCGGTCTGGGACGGGGTGGACCTCTACAGTGAACGGGCAAGAAGGAAGATGATATTAACAGTAGTTCAACTCAGAAGTAGAGAAATGATGCATTAGACACACACACAATCGCACAGACAACATGCTGCTTTTAAACAAACCAACGAAAACACTTTTGGACTCACACAGCCGCAATTTGAGGTTTGGCTGCAATAAAAGGGGAGCTTTTCTGGCCAAACGTGTGGCGCTGGTGCAACAATAAATTTAAGCCGGCGGCCTCAAAACAAACCAATGCTTGACTCTCCCGATTATTGCTGCCCTCCATCAATGAAGCCAACATGCAAACCTTGGTCTGAACCTTGGTCGGAAGCCTCTGTAGTAGTTCTGCCTCACTGGTTTGTTCCCCTGATCTGGACCTCCCTGGCTCTCATCACCCTCACCTCCCTGAAAGCAAACAGATTAAACAATAGGACACACGTTCTTTTAGGGACAACAGTTGTAATGGAACTTGGAGATTTGATGTCTAGTAGATGAATTGAGTGTTTCTACAAAGCTGAGCGGATGGGGCCTATTTGAGTCCGTTTGCATGACACTGGTAAGACCCCCGATACACCAAGATTTGTTGATCACAACCACGTGAGTGTAAGAGAGGAGAGGGTTAAGAGGCAAGTATGATATGATCAAGTGCCCTGACTTTGTCATGGGACAACTGGGTGCCTGCTTCAGGATAGTAGCCCTCTGGCAGCGTACCTCAGTCATCTCTCCGCGTGGTGCGTTGGTGTACGGGGGCCGACGGCCGTAGCGTCTACGTACAAAGTATGGCGGGTAGCGCCGTCTTCCAGGGTAAGTGGGTCTGCGCTGTGGTTGTTGCGAGTCTCCTTCAGGGGCGCTGTCTCCCCCCTCTCTGCTGCCTTTGTCGCGTCCTCCACTGCCAGGTTCGCCCTCTCCATCGCTCTGGTAGTTCTCTGGATAGTCTCCTCCACGGGGAGGGCCCCTCCTTCGGGGGTAACGCCTGTAGCGGTTTCTGTCAGCGGCGTACTTACTTCCCTGGACTGCAATGCCTCCTGGGCCAGTGACATTTGCTGCCTCTGCTCCCTATGCACAGAAATACATTCCCTTCAATTGAAAGCCATGAGAAACAATGCACAAGATGGGTTTATTCAGAAGCCACTGAACAAACAAGAAAAATACATTTATATAAAAAAAGAAAATCCATACTGACCTTCTCTCCCTCAACTACATCAAACTCCACAGTTTCTCCATCTCCAACACTGCGAAGATATTTCCTTGGGTTGTTCTTTTTTATGGCTGTCTGAAATCACAAATAGATCACATTTAACTTATTAAATCAAACTTCAAAAAAAAAAAAAAAAAAAAAATGAATAAAAAAAATAACACTACAAACTTACCTGGTGTACAAAAACGTCCTCTTTTGTATCATTCCTAAACAAGGGAGAGCAGTTTTAAGTTCATATCCTGCTGAGCCATACAATGCAGCACCACCTCCACAAACAGATTGCAAGTAAGCTGGCAAGTGCAAGGATTAATTAAGTACTGCAGTTTCAACAGTATGAAGACAAGCAGAAAAATTAATCAGGTCAGCTCTGTAGGCAAAGCATAACCCATAATAGGATTGAGAATGTTCTTTCATCACACATGCCCACACAAATTATATCGAGAATCTTTATGAAGCAGAAACAGCGACAGGTTCGCTTACCTATTGATGAAACCATATCCATTCCTGACGTTGAACCATTTGACTGTACCCAAGACTTTTGTTGCTGAAATTAGATAAACATTAATACACAAATTAAGTACAACAATGTTAACAGTCCTAGTTTCTGCAACTAGTTAACAGTTTAAGATATTAAAAATGACCATTGATATAGTAATTAAACTGAACATATGAGGACAACTAGCCATGGCCACATATTATGCAGAAGTTATATTTAACTACCAACTGTCACTCTTATTATAGATGCTGATGCTTAGGAGTGTCTAGTGCCAGCTGCTCGTGGTGAGAGGCATGAACCAACCATAATGAGCAAGAGAAAAACACACTACTTAGGCGGATTTATGGATTCAACGCTATCCGCATCATGGTTCCAGATTGTCTCGCAGAGCTGTGACATGGCATGTTATATGTGCAAGTAAATAATAGAGAGCACCGAGGACGCTTCAAGCATTCCGCTGAATACAACAGACCTACTGCCCCATTTTCTGACGCAAAGACCAGGACGTGCGCTCCCACACGTGGTAGTGTCGCACCCGGATACGTTAGCGAGCAGCGGGCTCTGTTAGCATAGCTATGTAGCACTGAGGATGAGAACCATGTGGCTGGAGCGGAGCCAGCAATCGGAAATGAACATTACACGCCAGACAGCATATATTAGGGGGAAATGTTTTTTCGAAAGGAAAAAAATTTAAGCTGTAGATGTTCTGCTGTTTACCATTATTATAACAGCCAAGTGGCAACATAAAACTCGCCACCACACGGCGGACATTTTGGGTGGCCCTTTCAGCCATGTAAATAACTATGGTTAGCTGGCTAGGCTAATATGGCTTCGCTGGCTATCGAAGAGCAATCGTTAAGTATCTAGGCCATAGTGACAGCCCAGAAATTCGACCAAAACGAGACTACCGACGGCATGTGTAATCATGGATGTTCAGAATCGATTTTAAATAGAATAATTTGGCCGACTGGACCGGGCAAATGTTTGCGTTTCGACTATTTAAGAAAAGTACTCCGACAAGGAATCGGGTTCTTTCGCGTGAACAAAGGGATAGTAAGCAGCTAGCGCTCGTAGCCGGTTAAGTTGTAGGTAAGAAATAGGATTGTATGCTTCAGACTGCCACGCGACTGAGAGTTAGTTAATTTTCCAACCCCAACAGGGCCAAACGACAGATTTTAACGACTCTGGTGTGGGGATGTAAACACAGGGGTCCTGATAAGTGGTAGAATGGGCTCCAACTATCGTCCATGTGACGGCCGGTTGGATTCAATGGTATCTCTAGCGGATATTTGACGTGAGGAGGCCGAAAATTAACAGGCTGAAATCTCCGGTTTATTTCAATACTCAAACGTTCTGTTTCGATATTGCTTAAAGACCATACAGGTTAAAGAATCATGAAGTGTTAACCTTTTTAATGTGATATATCGAGCTATAAGATATAAGGATGACACGAGTTATCCGCGAACTGACTTTAATGAGCATTAATGTTAGGACTAGTTTGGCTACTTGACAAATTAATATTAATCTAAATAAACCTTCGCATTTGTAACAACCCATTAATTTTTTTTAAATCTATAATTTCACAGATTAATGAAAACTGACAAACGTGAAAGTTCCTGTAATTTGGATTAATATTTATTTTATTCTGGCTTATTCGAATATACTTCCACTGGACGACTTAAAGCACGGATACTTCTGTTTTTTGTTAATTAAGCCACGGGCTGGATTAGTAGAAAGAGCAACCACATTTTGCGCATCGCCCTACTGTAACATAAAACACGTTAGCTTAACTAGCTTCAGCAGTCTTACCGATGACCTTCTTATCCCCCGCGGAAGCTGCGGCTGCCGGGCTGGATGGGCTTTCCGCATCGGCAGCAGGCTGCGGTGGTTGTTGTGTCTCGGCCTCGCTGCTCATGGTTACTACTGGTTGGAAATGGCTTCTGCCGGCGGCGGCTCTCTGCTATTTTTCCCGGTGCTAGATGGTAACCTGGGCCGGCGGTGGTGGGGGCTACTGCCTTCGGGCTCTCAGCTTTCTTCTTTCCGCTCCCGTTGCCGATCGAACTGGGCAGAATGAGTAACTGTGCCGGGGAACGTTCCTGTAGGAAGGCCCGCCCTACTAGCATTCTGATTGGCTTTGATCTGAAAACGCTTTCCAATTGGATCAGATAAATGCCAATCTTGTTGGAGCGAAGCGTTTGCTATTATGATTGGTCATTGAGATTGTACCTGTCTATTTTCACCGCCCTCCAGTGATGTCAAAGCCAGTCAAACCAGACGGATAAGCTTGACACTTTTGGACGTGTCTTCTAGGTAATCAAGTTAATGGGTTTTACTTGAACCTGAAACTAAACTTGAATTACATCGACATACTAATATGAAACGGCTTACTTTTGTATTGATGTCTTGGCAGTTTAATTCTTTTGTTATATTTCTGACAACGCGTAAACAAGATTTTCATGTAGTGTGCAACTTCAATTTATAATTCCACAACTGAAAATGCATGTAAACGATGTTGACATACAAGCAGGGTGACACAATAGATAATTTAGCTAATTTTTCTGGTGTACATCCTATCAAAATTATTGTTGAGATGTGATACTAGCACACTAATTATGTTTTCCAAGATAAAAGGGTTATAGAAAGGTTGATGGCTCCCTCAGTAAACAAGTATGTCTCAGTTAATCCACCAACCATGATATTTAAATATTGAAATATTTATGGAGAACAATTTATATGAAATTATCTCACATTTTATGAGTAGACAAAAGCTGTAACAGTAAGATAATTTTGTGCGATTTCAGACACTCCACTTCCACTAACGCAGAGTAGACAACCCCAGACAGAGAGCGCGACAACTCCACCTCAGCTCCCTCTGCCCCATTGTCATGTTAATGCTCCACTGGCACCGTTTACGAGCACTGGCCGATGTGTGAAGAGCTTAATGTTAACGGCAGAGCTCTGTGCTCCCACACACAAAAATAAGCCCCAGAAGGCCTCCCCATGGAGAGAAACCCTTTTTGAAAAAAACAACACAGAAACCTTCTTCCTGCCTCCATAAGAACAGAGACTCGATCTGAAAGGATTCTTTTATGCCAAGGGAACGATGTCCAAGGCAGTAGAGGGGAGGGGATGGATGGGGGATGGGGTCTGGAGGCTTGGATTTGTATAGAGGGCTGGAATAGACTCCATGAGGTAGCTGCAAGTTCAGCAGAGGATTGCTTGGCAGTGGAGTGTGTGCCCTCATCCGCTCCATAGCTACAACGTTGACATTAATAAATCACCGTGTATAACACATCTGTCTTTCATAGTAGATGAATTTAGCTAAAAACCTGAGTTAAAGCAAAACATTCCTTTCTTCAGTGTGACCAAACAAAATGCATTGTTAAAATAAAATGTATTGTTTAACACATTAGGGAAGGGAATTATGGACAGAAAATTGGTAGTTGGCAAAACAATACATCTATGTCCGAAAATTTGAATTTGATTTTGGTAGTGCTTCAAGTAATATTATTTACATATAGGAATAGATTTCATGACAAAAAAGAGAAAGAAACTGTAAAACTGTATAAAAATGTACAAATTTATTAATAATTGACACATGGTGTGACCACAAATACATTTTTTGTCATCATTTTGAAAAAGGAGGGAAAAAAGACCCACAGTTAATCTAAAACAAGAACACTGAACCAAATTTATCTTCATATCAACTATTAGATCATGTCAAGAGCCACAACAAAATATGACTTGAATAATTAGCAGGTTGATGCAACAGTAAGTCTGAAACCTAAAGCAGCTTTAATGAAGTAAAGCAGTCATTTTATCTATCCGGTATGAGGAAAGGCATCCTTTAAAGGGAATGGCATGTATTGATGTTTGCTGAAGTTAATGTAATCATTTAGATGCTTTTTAACAAACATAAATGTGAATTTCTCACAGGGTGTACACTAGCTGGATCACATCTCTCCACATTGAGCAATGAGGATGGGGAGTTTTGGCTTGTTGTTGGGGCCCGTGGGGACATTCTGTTTACAAAGAGCAAAACAGTCATAAAACTGACATCAAACTTTCATCATTCTCAAAATGAACAGTCTAATGAATAGTCTAATTAGTTGTTATGTAAATATGATGTCATTAAAACCATTGATAGACTGTGGGTGTGAGTCATGATGGATACATGTTTTGCATTGCTGCATATGTATTAAGAGTTTTAACATCACAGAAGTGACAAAAGATCATTACTTATTGTCCCATATGTGTATGTTGACATTAATTTCATTTGAGAAAATGAGAGCTAACATGTCAGTCCACAAAGTAGAGAGGGCAGTTATATTGCAACAACATAAATATTTGGTAAAGAACATTTTTGATTTATTCCTACTAAAAAAAAATCAGAAAGAAACTTAAAGGATAAAGATAAACATTTTACCTCAATTTTTCTCATAATCAGGAGACCATCAACCACTTTCCCTAAAAGATATAGGAATACAAGTTACTCAGACAAAAATTAAGAAACGACATGAAAATTGATTAATTTACATTTCAAACTTTTGATTTCCTCACCAAAAACGACATGTTTCCCATCTAACCAGTCACACTTAGTGCAGGTAATGAAAAATTGACAGCCATTTGTTCCTGGACCACTGTTCGCCTACACAAAAGATTAATAAGAGAGATGAATTTTTCATAGGGTTTACTTAGATGAAAAGCTTCTTGATTCAAGTGCACCTTCTATAAATACATTAACACCCATACCATGGAAAGAAGACCAGGTGCAGAGTGCTTTAGTTTGAAGTTTTCATCTGCAAATGGACCTCTGTAGATGCTGCAGATGCCAGTCCCATCGCCCTTCATAACAGACAAACAGTGCATACTTCAGTTTAAGGCTGCCAGTGGAGAGAAGAAGTGTCACTCCCTTGTTATCCACAAGAGGGGGGAAGAGAAAAGTAGTTTTTATATAATGGCCTTATGGCTGACATTTTTCTATTACCAGTACAACATAAGGATAGCTTTATTAGTACTTCCTGGTAACATATAAGAACGGTTCCTGTGGTGAGAAGGAGAAAATGGAAGTTTATTTCTATTAAATTTGTTCACTTGCTTCAGTGTCGCCTCAACATGCTACAAGAGGGCTGAATTGAAATATCCCAGAGAAATAAAAAATACCCCAAACTTCTGTTTTCTAGAACCATAAAATCACATGAAGAACTAACCGAATATTCAAACCCACTAAAACAGGAGGCACCAGATAAATAAAAAAAAGAAGTTTCAACAGACGCACCATATTTACAATTCCCATTAAATTACACATAAATAAATATATACATACATAAACACTGATTCCCTTATATAACCGTGAATCGTGTTGAAATTCAAAAAAGTTCAAGTTGGTCGATTGGAGAGAGTGTGAGAGTCTACAACTGAAGTCATGACATGGAGAGCTGTGGGATTTCGCTTTGTTTTTCAAGTTTATTATTCACAATACTGATAAAAGAACTAATCTTCTTTTAGCTTCGGTTTTGTCACAATCGTAAAATTGAGATATAGTAGGGTCGCTGGATTTCAGTCCATTCGTTGCAGCTCATAAAAAAATAGGGGAGAGTACATAAAAAGTCCTGTGGGTGAGGCAATACACCTTTACCCTCACCCTGGAGCTGTTCCTCTGCAGCTTTTTTTCCTTTCTTTTTTTTTTCTTTTTTCAAAATAACGTTTCGCATTGTTCAGGTGTTGGAAGAAGAAGAAGATTCTTGCGTCCTTTCCCCTTGAATCCAAAATGGGATGTAAAAACAAAACATGGAAAACCGCGCAAGATCAGGAAGTGGCACGTTTAACTTTTTCAATAATATTTATAAGGTATTTATAATATTTATATTGGATGAGTGGGTGGGTGGGGGAGACCGAGGCAAGGCGGAGAGTGTGTGGGGGGGGTGGGCTGGGGGGGTGCAGTAGAAGGACCCTCGGGGTTTGGCCCTCTGTGCGCAGGTGGAATGAAAACATCACTTTCTGTGTTTCTCGTCTTTGTCTCCGCCTTTAGTGCCGTTATCTGAGTGACTGTTGGGGTTGTTGTTGAGGTACATTTTGTCCATAGCTTTGATAGCCTCGGTCAAATAGTTCTGAAGGGCTGTGATGGCAGCGCACAGTGCAGGGGTCCCGAAACCGTGCGAGATTAGACTGAAGTGGGTCAAACAGCTTTGGATTCCCGGTTCAAGAATGGGCTGTGGTCGCGAGTTTCCCAGCGGCGAGCGGTCCTGTGACAACAGGTCTGTGAACTCTTTGCAAACTTGCCTAAAAGCAGAAAGATCAGGGTGTTAATGACGGAATCAGAAAATCCCTGCATGCTTTTTAATGTTCTGATAATTAAAAAGAAAGGATGGGAAAAAAGAAAGCAATCAAAGTGGATACACTGCAAAAATAACCAGCCCTGAGGGTGTAAATGCTGTTGTTTTTGTTTTTGTTGTCGTTGTTTATATTTGTTTGTTTGTTTCTGATTTAAGCCAATGAAAAGTACCTATTCACCGAGGTGAGATAAGGCTCCCTTTTTTTCATAATTAAATTATTTCAGTTTATAGAACACAACATATTCGTTGAATGAACGTGCTGTGTCTTTCTCATAAAATTTACATTTGGATTTGGCGAAACACAGGTCAAAATCAAACTCTCAGCTCAATGCGGTGTCACACGTATGTGTTTTTATATAAAAAAATGAAAAACAAAAAAACGAACTTGATTCGTTGATTATCAACCAGGAAAACGTACAAAATATTACAATGTTAAACACAGTAACAATGTTAAATGGTTTTTCAGGTAAAAATTTTTTACCTGAAAAAAAGGGCTAAAAGCGCTTTAAACAAATTTTAGGTTACACCCTTATTTCATGGCCCTGTCAAAAGCGGGTATGCCTGACAGCTGTTTGATTATAGCAGCCCATTATCAATATTAAATGCTGGACTCTATCTATATGCCATGTGAGGAATCCCTGCGCTTTAGTTAATGCATAGTAGGCTAAATAGCAATGGCAGCTCTGGATGAAAACCAGCTATGTGTCAGAATCTCTGAAATTACACGGTAAACAAAACGCTGCTGTGGGAGCGGATGAAATAAAAGACCTAGTCAACATATCAACAAAGATATAGGCCGACTTTCGTCTTATATATAAAAAAATAATGATTCTAATTAAAGCACCTGCTTAATAATAAAAAAGAGAGTCCTGATAAAATACACAATTGTAAGACAAAAAAGCTTGAATCACAAGTTTGCTTATTTATCAATTGATCCTTATACTTAGCAACGTCTGCAGCCTGATATCGACGTGGATCAATATCATGATTTTGTGTCTGAAGCCGAAAAAAGGAAGAGAACACCAAACAGTGTGTGAAAGCAGCGTTTTGATAAAGTTATCTCGAGTGTGTGCAAAGTGTCAAATAAACACACAGGCCCATGCTGGCACAGACTGGGATGCATTTGGTGTGACACAGTGAAATGTGATAATGGCACTTACTTCGTGGCCAATAGCATGTTTTTTCTTTGGACTTGTTCGTTTGGGTCGGAATGCTGACGGTTTACATATTCAGCTACTGCCTTGGCTGGAAACTCGGTCTCGCATACATAACCAAAATCCCTGGCAAGATGCACTGCTTCGCCTGAGAGACAGAGGAGAAAAAAGCATGAGGTTGAATGTGTTTTCTTATTTAATATGGTTACATCAAATGCTGAGGACTTCACACTCTGCTTAGACGAGCATATGACTAATCTGATCTGAACAGAGCGTCCGCTCTGTTTAAACGATCAGACAGCAGGGTTATGGCACCTGTGCATTCCCAACAATACTGATGATAATTGTGGCAATGATAACAACTAAAATATCTTGGAAAAAATAATAAGAATGGTAAAACTGTCACGAGAGCTGTCATTGCACGTCAAGTTCGTTACTTCATACCGTGAGAATGGTTCAACATGGAGGAGAAAACTAAGTGGATATGAAATATAGAAGGGGCGTCATGCTTAACACCATGTCATTGATTACCAATGCCTGCACATTATTAAAAGTGCAGCAGATCACAAAGGCATGGGGGAAGCAATTTTAAAGGGCTAAAGCTAAATCTCAAGTTGCCATTGCAGCCATGAGAATTGCGGTTCTCATTCCGTCCGAGTCTGTCTGAGCTCGCTCTTGTTGGTTCCATTTTTTTTCTGCAAGTCTTTGGTTTTAATTTCCTGAAGCAGTTGTGTTTTTACTGCGGGGCTTCCTGCCCATAAGCCTCTGCTCCGGAAGAACGCATGCGCCAATTAGCATCAAAGCTTGAGTCCAGTAAACTATTTTCCATAAAATGGAGCGGATCATAAACAATGACAGCACAGAAAAAGCAGTGTCACCTCTCTTCAAAAAAAAAAAAAAAAAAAAAAAGCTGCTTCCCACCACCCCCTCTGTCACCCATATCCCACGTGCCACCATCCTCTTATTACCCACAATCAAACATTTCTCCAGGCTCATTACAATACAGGGTCTTTTTTTCCCTTCTTCTTCTTCTTCTTTTTACAAAACACAATGTATATTGCATTTTGGTCCCAGTCTGCGATAATGATTAACGGGGACCAATGAACCATCGCAAGCTTTCACCTTTGGAAACCAGCAGCTCACCAAATACCACTGCACTGAATAATAAGGCTCAACTCTGCAAGCGAAATGAATTTATCCAGTCGCGTAAAAAAGGCATGTTTTTTTTCTGCGCACAATATAATTGCCTAATTTATTCTTTAATAGGCCCAAAACATATAGCTCCCAACAGGTCAGCGCAACGCCATTTGAATGCAATACAAATCTTCCCTGAAAAGCAAAGCATGAGAAGCTATTAACGAAAGAATTAAGTCGCCATTAAAAAAATCCACCCTGCGCTGCTATATCCAGGCTGTATTAATGTTTGAAACAATGCAGGGTTAATAAATCAATCGACTTCTCATCCATGAGGTGAAACAGCTCAGCGGTGCCCAATAAACAAGCAGCACTCAATAATTAACTGGACTTCAACACAAATTAATCCGGTGTATAAACTAGGCCAGGCGTGGACCTGCAAGTGTGCTCCTGAAAACGAAGGCCAACACTGCAAAGCCAGTAGAATTACCAGTCCTCTCTCT
>JBBDHI010000014.1:17073108-17086840 GCA_037177115.1 Craterocephalus stercusmuscarum
CCGATAAAAGTAGTAGCATTGATAAATCCTTAACCATACCCATCCCTAAAAGTCAAAATGTGCCAGAGTCCCACGAAGAAGGCGTAATGCCGAGATTACTGTAAATCAATAGGTGCTTCAACAAAGTCTCAATTTAATGATGTGCACACTTATGCCACCAAATTATGCCCAGCTACTTGATCCTTTAACTGTAAAATTCTGCTATCATATTACATCGGATACCAAATCAGGTAATACAACTGAAGCCACCAGCCAAGTTAGACAGATACTTCTCTCTCCATTGCCATTTATTAATTTGTGAAAACTGAAGAGAGATCTTTAATGATTCAGAGTAAAATCATAAAAAGCACTGTCAGTTATATGGAGTGGGGCTGAAAGACACTTTCAATAAGCTGCTTACTATGTGCAAAAAGGAAGAGATCTCTGTTTCCTTTACTTTTTTTTTTTTACAGTGAATACACTAAGCTGTCAAATAAGTCGCCAAATATTGTAATGTAAGAATAGAAAACTAAAACGGCCCCTTTCCATGAGTTTGATGTGTTGTGAGCGCCCAGGCTATTTACTCTATAGCACATCCAAGGGTTATCTGCTACAACAGATGATGACCCAATTATAAAGTTGAATAGAGATATAAATTAATAAGGAAAACCAAAGATTCTGCAGCACCTGCTTTTTACACAAAAGTATGTCGGAGACATTTGATCCAGACTTCAGGAAATGATGCCAACTTGTGGAAACAAAAGGAATCGGTCTGTGAGCTGTGGGCTTGTTGAATGGGCTTAACAAACCATTTGAAAAGAAAGATAAACGGAGTCCTCTAAAAGAAAGTGGCATGGATTTATAGACGTTCAGGTGGTATAGTCATACATAACCTTAACGTCATCTTAATCAAAGGTGAAAACATGCCTTTCATTGCGTTTTTGAGCCGAACAGTGCGCCCACATAGCTCACGATATAAACCACGATTAGAGGAGATATCTCTCCATATTGTTGAATTTATTTGTCGGCAGAGCTATTGTGGCTTAAAATATTTTACTGCAGCTCTCAAGAGCGTAACTTAATAACTGAACTAATGCAGAGGCTGGAGGGAAGCTGAACGTCAACTCAACGTTAGCAGGGGACTAAAGTCATCCCTTTGTTACTCACCTGTCCTCCAATGGTAATGTCGAAGAAGACGATCGGGTTGCTGGGGTTTGATGCTGGAACAGACATCGTGAAGCTAGGGACACTTCTTAAAAATATTGATTTCTAAATTACACGCGACTCATTTGAACGCACAGAACATGCGCAGAAAGAACCTACGGTGGCCCGGACAGAGCAGCGGAGCGCCTCTTCTTCTTTTACTGGCGGCTGGCATCACGATTTGGTGCAACGCCACCAACTGGCCAGGAGTGTGGACCAGAATACCGCTTGCACAAAACCTTCAAATCACAATGTTAGGGTAAAAAATATAGACAAAATTAAGTGACTGCCTTTAATATAGCTCTAGAGTTGATGGTGACTGCACAAGGATGCCTCACAATAGTTGCGAAACCAAATATACCAACCAATATGCCACAAGTCAAAATCTTTGTATACTAAATCTGTTCAACTAATCTGATTCACTTTTTATTTCATACAACTGGCTTCTGATAGTTTCAAGGGAGGCTCTTTGAATAGAGGTAAAGGTAAGGAAATATTGTATTGCTATCAAAATTAAGTTCAATTCTTTTATTATTATAACGCCAAAAGAAAATGTTTGTGATACATATGGCCAACAATGACATATAGAAGGTTGGAATGTGTTGATATTGTGAGTACAAAAGAAAACATGATATTTAAAGATCCGTAAAAAATTCAAGATGTGTATCAAAAAACTCCTGTGTATCAGTAAACTCAGCAGCACTGGAAATGGAAGTGGGGGCACCAAAACTTAACCACCAAAGACAAAAATCTCTCAAGACAAAAGCATTTTTGTTAAAGGTTTTATTTTCACAACCAAAATAAATTCAACAAATTAACAAAATCTAAATACAGTTCTGCAAAAAAAAAGACAAACTGCAAATTTGCTATAAAGATTTGTCAAAGCTTTACCAAATCACAGTCAAAAAATGTTTAGCAATAAGGGCAGTGACAGGTTATATCGGGCAAGCAGGGGAATTACTAACAAAAGCAAAACCTTCAAAAACAGAGTTCTATGTAAAGTAATAGGGTTTCTTAACATTCACACCATATTCTGAGAGGGCAGGAGTCAAATCCTCCATTGTTAGAGTGTACTTCTTATCCTATGAAAGAAAGATTAAAAAAAGGCAAAAGGGCATTTATTATTAGATGGAAGAATGGACAAAACCTCCTCAATGTAGCTGACAAACTCCTATGTCAGAATCCTTCCCCTAACCCTCAAAATATTGTAAAGATTCATCAGGTTTAACCTTTTATTGTCCTGCTCAACCATTTTGTATTGTAAACTTTAATATCTCTTAATGTATGGAAATCCAAATGACTGAGCCACTACAGCCACTTCATTAGGTACTCAGTGTACGCCTAATGTAAAAATGTTTATTAAATATAATTACTTTATTATAAAATAATCCTATACCATTAGCTACATTTTAAAACGTTTCCGAGTTTAATTTGAGAAGCTTGCTTAAAAACATAAATCTTATTATAACTTCAAAAAACTGGAAACAATTTTCTTTTTTTAAATTCACAAAAATAAAAGGGTTAATAAGCAAGTTCTGCTGATAAGATACTTACCTTTGTTTTACTTCTGGAGCTTCCTGAGGCAGTTCCTTTCATTTTGCAGTACTGCAGTGCATCATTGGCAATGTCCGAGATAAACTTCTGAGAAGCAAGGGAGATCAGCCGAATTCTGTGGAGTAAAAAGCTCATAATTTTCCACTCAAACTGTACAAGAATCTGTAAGTGAAATCAAATAGTCTGAATGATCTAATTTCCCCTCACTTTAACAGTGCTGATAATTGTGCTCTTTAAAAAAAAAGAAATAAATGATCAAGTCAAATTTTTGATTTGAAAAAATTTGACTTTTCTACTTGCCAACATAAGCAAAAACATGCATGTACAAGTGAAAACAACTTTACCTCTATCACAGCCAAGCTTACTGATTATACACACTCCTACTTTGACATTTTGTGAGCTAAGAGAAGACTGGTCACACATTGTTTATATTTTTAATGGTTTAACTAAGATTTCCCAAAGAGTTTAACATTGTTCTGTTTGCTCTGTGTGTTGTTAGAAGAAAACTCCAAACATAAAACCCCAATCAGACATATGATTTCCGTCATTTTGGTTTCTTAGGATAAAGTGAAAATATTCACTATGAACATCCAAATGCATTCATGATTATATAATAACATTCTGAAAATTTGCCATTTTTACACCAAAAGGCTACAAATAGCGAGATTTCTGGAAACACTGATGGAGAAAAACACTTTTTTTCCCAAAGAATATGAAAAAATTGCCATGGCCTGCTTCCCTCTGAATTATTACATATGCGACCTCAGATCTGCATGTAGTCAGTGATTCTTTTACTTACATTCTTGGGTCAGAAGCCTCAAAGCCAGCCCTATTGAGGTAGTACCCAGTAACTGCATCAGGAATCTGACAATAAAAAGAGGAATTAAAATAATTCTAGCTTGTGAGTGAACTCGTCCCCATCAATTTATTAAAGGTGAGAAGACCTGACTTACAGTGGGAGTGTAATCCTCCAGCTGCATGAGGAAATCAGCCAAAGGTGTGGCGGAGACAGCAGGTTTTACATCCCCATTGGCGATACCACTGGGAACGTAGACACCGTTTGACACTTGGGAGTCTGTTGATGGTGCAGCCACGGCCGCGGTGGTGGCAACTGCTAAATAAAACGATTCGTATTAATATTTTATCAAATAAACCGCATCTACTCACTATAAATAAACAGTTTTTATTACCAAGGGTTAGGAACACAATTGTATCGTGTAAAAAACAAATCCAGCAGCAAGCAGATGTTGCACAGAATATGTTCACTTGGGAATGAATTAGCATTTATCCATCTATGTATTCATCAGGTCTGACAAATCATTTATCCCCTGCAGAATCAAGGTACCGGTTATGAACAAGTTTAGGTATAACTTTATATAACGAGTCGGAGACTCAGTTTAATGGAAGTATGAACATGTTGTAGGTAAATTCAGTTACCAGCAAAGAAATTTCCAACATCTTGTATCCGAGGAACTTAACTTGTGTGCAGAACAAAACACAGATAGCAAAGATATTAGCTAATGTCACATAACATTACCATTGCTCGTGACCGAGGGGATGCTGCTGACGTTGGCTGGCGCATTGTCATTCGCGATGCAATTACTTGAAGTTGAAGATGTCGTAGCTGGAACTCCAGTTGTAACAGATTGATTTGCGTTGTCTATATTCATGTTTATGTTAGCTAACACGCTAACCTTGGTAAGCTAAGTCCGAAAGAAATGCCCCAAACCTCACTTTCGTGTTGTATAGCTGTAAGCTCAATCTTTTAAAAACAAAAAGGTCGTGGTGCACAGCTACTTTTTCGCTCTGAAAACTTTCAAACCAAATAATTTAGCTAGTATCTCGTTTGATGGAAGCTATCGTGGATCAGAAAGCCGAGCTCGTGCTACAGTCACATCACGTGACCTGGTCTGCCAGTTATACGTCGTCTGTTAGAATTTGTGGAAGCCAATGTTGACACTATGGTAAAGTTATAAAGTAGTTTGGTAGTTTGATTGGATTTTGACCAATTGTGTGAAATTAACAGATTAAATTATTTCATTTGGAAAAGATCTACGCAAGTGTATGGTTATCAATCGATAAAATAGTATGGCTTGTTATATTAGCGATACCTGTGAGCCAAACAGACAATGTCGCGTGTTTGCAGTATAAATAGATTTAAATTCTTGCTTAGTTTCTTTAAACATACATCCACATGACTACTACACATATCTCAGTGCATAACAGATTAAAGCAAAGGGCTATTTCTTGCAACAAATAAGGGTTTTATGGGAAGCCATACTAATTTACAAGGCACCATGAATGCAGCATAAGGATCTCACACACACTGCAGGCGGCGTCAAGACAATGATTGGACGTTGCATGGGTGATTATTTGAAGAAGAAGTCATTTGTCGTTGTTAGCTCACCAAAGTTAGCTTTAACGTATTTGCTGTTGTATCTGACCACAAGTTGACCAACGCGGAAGTATGACAGAAGGCTTATGGGACAAAGGTAGAATTAACTTTCTTACCAATTGGTTAGTAGAATTTCTCAGAGATATTGATAAACGAAAGAAGTAATTTACCTTTGTGGCGTTAAGATCTTTTATTGATCGTTTTGTCCTATGTCAGTTTATCTAGACAGCTGTCGGTTTTCTCTGTGTCAAATGCATTTTCCTGTCTTTGATCTGTGTCACAGTTCACAGGGTCTCAGAATGACTTCACCTGTCCATGTTATTGTGGTGGGAGCAGGCTGTCGAGGGGAGAACTACTCCCAGTTTGCATCAATTCATCCGAAACGCATGAAGGTTTGGAGAGGTTGTTCAGCAGCCCCATGTTTTCTGAGAAGAGACAGTTCAGTGGGCAGTGTTTTTGTTAAAAATATATGTTAGGTTGCATGACAGTTATTGCTGCATACTATTATATTTAGTATTTTCTCATCAAAGGGAAAGATCTGAACACTGCCCCATTCTACCTAAGTTGTAATATCTGACAGAACACTTATTTAGGCTTTACTGCGCCATATCCACACCTTCTCAGGTTGTTGCAGTGGCTGATCCAAGAAGATTTGCCCGCACCAAACTTCAAAAACAACACAACATAAGTGATGAAAATGTATTTGAAGGTGAGGCTTTATGGGGGGAATTAGAATGAACCCCCCTTCATGGGGGTTCAAGAATTATTTTCCTTGAACTTTAACATTAAAATCATCTTTATATTCTAAAAAGACTGGCAAAGTCTTGCTGAAAGAGAGAAGTTTGCAGATGCTGCATTCATATGCACTCCAGATCGCCTTCATAAGGTAACCATAATATGTTGAATATATTAGCTGGTTATATATGACTTTCATGTTTTATGTAGTAATTGAAAATTTAAATTACTCATTGAGTTTTTAATAATTCTTCCATTAAACTAGTTTATTGTTCCCCCAGGATCCTGCGGTGGCATTTGCAAAAAGGGGCTACCATATTCTCCTGGAAAAACCAATGGCAGTAAGTGTTTGTAGATTAAAAGAAGGAACTTTTTCAGATTCCCACAGTCTGATTTTACTGTTGTTTTTAATTTAGAATTTCTAATTCTTCAAAAAAAAAAAAAAGAATCAAGTAGCCATTGCACAATAATGTTTCTGCATGACTGTAGACAACTGCTGAAGACTGCAAAGTGATTGTGGAGGCCTGCAATCAAAGTGGCGTGATACTGTCTGTGGGTCATGTTCTCCGGTATGATCCTGTTATCCACAAGATAAAGGTAAATATTTGTTCAAGCAAGTTTATCCAAACATTTGACCTTTTTAAATTTAAAGGGTTTTATTCAGTATCTTCAAATCATTGTGATATGTGCTTAATTTTAATGAGCAACACACACACTGAATTGGCAGTACAGGATTTTTGTTTTTAAATTTA
This sequence comes from Craterocephalus stercusmuscarum, assembly GCA_037177115.1. Classification (NCBI taxonomy): domain Eukaryota; kingdom Metazoa; phylum Chordata; class Actinopteri; order Atheriniformes; family Atherinidae; genus Craterocephalus; species Craterocephalus stercusmuscarum. The sequence continues at coordinate 17,079,727 of JBBDHI010000014.1, forward strand.
ATTTTTATTTGCTTTTAGACTAAAAAAATCATGCCACAAAATCCACTCAATTGCAGACATTCATACACATACATGCATACATGCACATACATACTTCAGGAGCAAGGTGCCTGTCTCAACTCTAAATTGTTAGACTCACAATCGCAGGCCATCAATAGCAAAATTGTTTGGAGGGGCTCTAAGTAAGCAGTACTCTGGTCCCCTCCCTTGATGCCATGCTGCCATAAACCATATTTATACTAAGCCACAAGCACATATCTGCAGGGAACAAAATAAAAAAGATATAATAAATAAAATGTTTGCATTATATCACGACCAATACCATCACAATTACAATGTGAGCAATGTTATTTATAACAAAAACGGTTGTAGAGCATTTTCGAGTTCAGTTATGTAAAACCAGAATTCTGTTGACAAGTAGAATCATCATTGTGCAAATGTAAAAAGTAATAATGCGTTGATGTAAATGGACAGCTTATTTTCTTACAGGATTATAGTACAGAGAGGTAATTAGGCACCTTGTGGCATAGTAAAATCAAACCTGGCACAAAAAAAAAAATTATGTGAAAATTCTATTTTTATCTTGGTTTTAACATTCAGAAACTTATCTTTTTTTCTAGGAGCTTATAGATGCCGGAGTTATTGGTGATGTGATCCATATTCAGCACCTTGAGCCAGTAAGAACACATACACAGAAATGTCATCAATTCACATGTATCCTCATGAACACACCAACACACTGGACTTGCAAGATTAGACTCTGTTCCTTTTCCATGATGCATCATGCTGAGTCATTGTTCCAAACAGTGGACCTAAAGAACATTTAACACACAACGCCATACAGTATGAACACTACAGGTACCCCATACAGGAGTAATCAACTTAATTTATTTAGCAGCACCTCCAGAACTCTTTAACATGCTAATATTTTAAACTGGATAGGCCCAGTTTCCATTTTTTCACATAGTAAAATACTCTGAATGTCCATGAATGGAGACAGATTTTACTTCTGAGCATAAATGAAGTGAAGAAAAATCACCCCTCCATCACAGAAACCTTGTTTGTGTCAGTGATGAGAGGATGCATATATTTCTATATTGATAATCCTTTTAAAGGCTTCATATAATTATAAAATTAAGAGGGCATTCACTGAGTCTGCACTGGCAGCAGTGTCTCACTGATGTAATTAAAATTAATAAAATGTTAGAATTAGTGAATGAATGTGTTTAAAAACCACATCAAAATGTTGTTCCAGGTTGGTTTTTATCACTTTGCTCACTCATTTGTTCGAGGAAACTGGAGGAATGAAGCAGAGAGCTCCTTTGCTCTTTTGGCCAAATCATGTCACGACATTGACCTGATTCATCATTGGGCTGGAGCACGCAGGTAAGCCATCAGGCAGGAGTCAATGATCCACCAGACATGTTTTATGTTCATTAATAAGATCACTTTTATTTATAAATAAAGGAAGCAAACATGTTGGTTTGTTCACTAACATGCTGTGTGTACTCTGCTTCTGGCTGCTTAGATCCAGATAGCAGAACCTACAGCCCTCCTAAGTTGGTCACTTTAGTACTCTGAGAATAAATCATTAACATTTGTTCATGGCAGGTGTTTAAAAGTTTCCTCATTTGGAGCCGTCAGTCACTTCCAGAAAAAAGATAAGGTGAGAATCTGTATATAAAACTCTGCACTAAAGCACAATCCTTTCAGACTGTGTTCTTGTGTCTGAAAGGAGTAGACGGATCCAAATTTCCTCTGAACACATCACACTGTTTAATGGTAATCAATAGTCCAATAGTATTACTGAATACTGGGCTCTCTTCATTTTATCCACAACTAACTGTATATTCAGCATGCATCATATAATATAAATACATATACACTGGCATTTAAAGGTTTGGAGAAACTTACCCAATAAATATAGTAGAGAGAGAGCTAGATAGATAACTGAATACTTGTTCCCTTATCAGCCAGCAGGTGCTGGAGACCGCTGCCTTGATTGTCCAGTAGAAGGAGACTGTCCTTACTCTGCAAGGAAAATCTACTTGGACAGAGTAAAACAGGTAAATATAATTGTTTTTACAAATAATTTAGGATGGCCGGTAAAAATAATTTTATAAATACTCCGAAATGCATTTAACGTGTTTGTATGCTTCCTAGGGTCACAGAGGCTGGCCAGTGTCAGTCATATGCCCGGACTCGGTCCCTGACATCGAGTCAGTAACTGAAGCACTGAGAAGTGGGCCATATGGCCGCTGTGTCTATGAGTGTGATAACGACGTGTGCAGTAACCAGGTGAGAAAAATTTAGCTATTAAACTATATTGCACTATGTACAGTACCTTTCCTCCCGAGCCCATTAAGTTCATAGCAGGTTAGCATCAGTTGGCCGTGATCTTTCCCGGAGAAGTTGGTGCAGCCTCTGTCACTCCACCCCCCCCATTGGCCTGTTTCCACAGCTTCGTCATTTATTCCTTTTTAAGTTTCTCTCCAATAGCTTCATCGTTTCCAAAACTACTAAGCAAAAAATTAGCAGTTTCTTCCTTATTCTCAACTAGGAACCTCCTACTCACCCCCCCTCCCCCGGCCCACCATTTCTTTATTACAGGTTGTCAACATGGAGTTTGAAGGTGGGTTGACAGCAGCCTTTTCGATGGTGGCATTCACTGAGGAGATCTGCCAGAGAAAGACAACCATCTATGGCAGCAAGGTTGGACTGAATTGCCATTTTTACACCAAACGTAGCTTGTATGAACATTTTGAAATGTGGGTTCATCCCTTAAGATGGAATTAAATGGCTCTTTTCCTTATGAGAGTAGTAAATTACTACAGCCATTTTACTGAAGAGATTAAACACTGCTTCCCTCTACTCAAAAGTGCAAAAAAAAAAAATTCTCCTAGAAGTAGGAAACCGCTTCTGAATTACTAAAGTATACTCAGTGCAGCCTGAGGAAGGTCAGTAAAAATCACCTAAACTTTCTAGCATATCCTTTAAGAAAGCAACTAAGCAGAAATTTAAGCAACTGTTTTTAAAGAGGGCGCCTCAGTTACCTGTTAGCTAATGAACCGTGTTTCCACAGGGGGAGCTGTCTTATGAAGGCAATGAGATCCGTGTGTTTGACTTCCTGACCCAGAAATCCACAAAGCACACAGCAAGCAGTGAAGCTCTCAGAAACTTTGGCATGAGTGGACACGGTGGGGCAGATTACCACATCATGGATGCCTTCATCTCTGCTGTGGCAGTGAGTGCTTACAAAAATATTTATTTTATCATTATTTTGGAAAAGTTGTGTATTTGGGCACAGAGGGTTCTTTTTTTTATTTTTCATCTTTTTAAGCTGTGAGTGTGATTTTTTTTTTTTTTTTTTTTTGTCTCTTATCTGTGTGTCTAGAACAACGATCCATCTCTGATTCGATCTGGTCCTGAGGAGACACTGATGAGTCATTTGCTTGTGTTTGAAGCTGAGCGATCACGCGTGGAGAGCAGGGTGGTGAACTGTCAAAGCAACAACACTGCGTAATGTTAATTAGCTTGTAATACCTACTTACAATAGTTCAATTCTTATTTAAATGAAAGGGCCAAATCTTTTGTAAAATATAAGAGTTGATTCAATGATGTATTGACAGATTCAGGGAAACCTTACTGAGAGATTTATTCAAGAGAAGGTCTAAATTAATTGCATCTCTTTGATTGTTTTATTGCCATTGACTGACATCAACCCTGTTTCTTATTTGTTTGTGACGGTCTGAGATGTGTGCTGCAGCCCAACGGAGCAGCATGGAAACACATCAGTTTCTCTTCTTGTGAAAATAAGATATTTTCTCAAGTTTAGACTTGTGAAGATCTATTTTTAATGGCACAAGGGACACAGAAGCATTTTTACTGAATGGGTCCTTTAGTCCCAGCAGCACTGATTCCATCGAGTCTGGATCCTGGCTGCATTATTACAGAGATTGCACATTAAAATGAGCCATTTTTCATACTGACTGAAAACCCTAAAATAGCAGGATGATTAATGACTATAGTCTGCCTATTGTTGACTATTTGTTTTCTAAATAAAGGAAAAAAGCAAATACAGCACATAACAGCTCTGCTGTTTAAGGTGAAAAAAATTTCAGGTGAATGAGCAAAATCAAAAATCACGTGAAGCAACTGGGGTGGGGAAAGGAATTGTTTTTGTTTTAGTACATTTCACAATTCCCATGTACTGCACCTTCTTTAGACCCATGTAAGAGCTTTTCAATAAACATGACGCATTTCTGATTATCTGCCAGCTCTTGCTCAGTAGCCTCTCACGTGTTTTGTCCTGTATGTGATGTAAAAACATTCCAGCACTGGTACTTAATCCATCTATCTGTATTAGCCATCTACCAGTTTATACACAGATGTAAATATGATACTAACTGAATAGATTTATGAGCTCAAATAGCCTTTGAAAAATAGAAAAATCTATGCATGTGCTGAAGATGGTGGACAAGACTTTAATTGTAAGGGAAAATGTGTGGATTAAACTATTAATGTTGTAACATCCTTTAGCCACAAGGTGTCACTGCTGTTGCACCTTGTGATAAGAAGCCAATAGATAATTTTTGGTAAAGGCAATAGACAGTGGTCTGTTGTGTTAAACATTATATAATCTCAAAATAAAGGTCATGACGTGGACAAGTCTGACATCATGAAACCTTACGGACTGTGAAACATCACGTAAGCTTTTATGAAGATGCTAAGTGAATATAGACTGTGCAATGTGGGAAAAGGATATAAATTGTCAGTCACCTTGAATTAATTATGGGCAGTAAGTGACTGCTTGAATATGAAGCAGATTGTTTTGATTTTAAATAGTTTAGAGATAGAAAATCATATGAAATGGCCGACTCTACTGAGATAAAAAAAACGAGGTGTATGTTTGCCATTTTTGCATCCTTTATTTTTTACCGTGTCTTTCCTCTGGACAGAGCCACACATTTGTAGATGTACTTTGGCTTTGTGAATCTAAAATAAAAGCTACAGAAAATCTACAGGAAAAAGTAAGAAGATGTGCCTCAAATTTGAAATGTTCAATTCATCAACACCGCTTGGTCCAACTCAGGGTCGCGGGGGCTGGGGCCTATCCCAGCAATTAGCCGAAAAGCTGGATATCCCCTGGACAAGTCGCCCGTCAGGCAGACAATTCAAGTCTAATCCTGTACATTTTTCTATGTCCTCCAATTTTATTGTAGCTTTTCGTGACGTTCTTCATGTCCCAGGACATTTAAAGAAGCTCTATAATCTGGTTTAAAGAAGTAGAGAAAGGTTTAGCTGGTGCTGAAGGTATCTGCATATTTAGTCATTACTTTAGCAATAATATTTTTTTTGATGCACACAACTCCTGAAAGGAGTAATGTCTACACTTGCAAGATATCTCTTTACCCTTTAACACTCACTTTCCCGTTTTGGAATGTGGTTCCCTTACATCTCCTTTGTTTCTGCTTGTTTCCTTTCCCATTCCAGGATCTGGCAGCAAATTTAATGTGGGGTCAACTGCAGTGATGAAATCAAGATGACTTATTTGTGTGGTAGTCATATATCTTTCAAAGCCACCACAATGCACTTCTCAGCCCTAAGTGTCCTGGATGACACTAGCATCAGTCCGTTAGTAAACTAGATCTCTGGAGGATTCTGGGCCCCTTTTCATTGTCTTCCTGAAGCACTGAAAGAGCAGAAAAATGATTCAGAAATTACTTTTAAAGTTGTACTCTAGGGTAAATTATGTAACCAGATGCCCTTAAAAACACAAAATGATAGATTTTTGTTGTAGTTGATACTTTTACTTGCTTTAAATACTTAAAAGGCTTCTCGGTTGTCTAGCCTCCTGATGGATGCCTTCTGTTCTGCTATGCTGCTATATTTAGATTCAGCTCTAGTCACAGACATGGTCAGTTATGAACCAATTTAGAAGAATTGTTTATTCATATATTTTCTTTATGTCTGAAAATGGGTCACATGAATAATTTTCTATTTGCAGAGTATCTACTGATCAGATTAGGCTGAAAATACATCGTTGTGATACTAATTTATGGAAATGAATCACCCTAATAACTTAATCATCGTGACATAAAAAAAAAACTGTAACTCCAAAAAAAATCCTCAAATATGCCCTCTGATAAATGATCATAGAGTCAGCTGTCAGATGCCAAAAAGTAAAATTAAAGGAGCTATACCTAATGTTAAGTCCGGCTATTTCAGTTGGTGAAAGTGTCCAATGGGGTTAACTTCCTGAACTTCCGGATTCTAAGGGGAATGCTCTTACTGGCTTAACGGAATCTGGAAGTTAACCCCATTGGCAGAGAAAGAGCGTCATGCCAAAGCTAAAGACTATCGCTAACTAAAATGGCCGGACGTAATATCGGGTATAGCTCCTTTAACATGTACCCTTTGTTACGGTCCCTAAATAATAAATCCTCAAAATAAAGGAACCATAACATATGTGAGAGACCACCGCCAAGCAGAAACGTTCAAATATGATTTATTAAACAAAATCAAAGAAACAAAACGAGATGGGAGCCTCGGCCGAAAGAAACAAAAGAAGGGAGCAAGACTGGACCAGCTACGCAATGGGCTGTAGGATCAAAGACCGAAAACTGGACTACCGGAGGCCCCCAACTCAAACAGAATGAAAACTGCTGTGGTTGGTGGTGGCCCCCGCCGGACTCTGCCCGTTGCTGGTATTTATACTCCCACGGGGATGCCTCCAGCCAATCACTGAAAGAAAATAGACAACGTTAATCACATAGCCAGAAACACCTGACAGTGGCACGCGTAACACCCTTTAACACCTAAAAGCATCTAATATCAACATTCCTGAGACCTATTGCATCACTTAATGGTAAATACTGCTAAATAAAAACAAAAAACTGTTGTAAACAGTCTTCTGTCCTCTAGTGGATACTATTTACACTGTGAAAATTCTCAAAATGTATAGTAATATACTGTAGCCTACATGTATGAAAATGAATTTTGTTTATTTATATATTCAGACATTTTGCTAAGGGAAATAAAACGTGAAACCCTTAATGTTAAATGAACATTATTATTTGTAAAATATTTTTTGTTAATTTGTTTTGGGTCATTT
>JBBDHI010000014.1:17138391-17154141 GCA_037177115.1 Craterocephalus stercusmuscarum
CTAGGTTTACTTTCCAATAAGAGAATAGCAATGTGATGTAAATCATATTGGCCTGAAGCAAATTACTATTGTTATCAAATGTTAGGTTATAAGCTGTATGAAGAGTCCTGCCACTTTCTGATTTTTCTTATGTTTTGGAGACAGTTTAGAAAGAATATGTCTACATAAAGAGATTATTTCTGATAATTCTTTGACTATGTATATACTCCACAGTGTGGAGGAGCTAGCAAAGTGAAAGTAAGCTAGGAAACTATTACCCTAATAGAGAAAAAATAAAGCAAGTTTATGTAAATTTAACTGTAATATTCAGTGTTCTGCCACAATGAGATGTACATACAATACCGTTCATTCATTTGGACACACTTAACCATTCATCACATATTCAAAAGTGTGTTCAATTTTTCCCTTTTACTCAAATGTAAGTATTTATTGTTTTTATTCCTCTGGTTGACTGTATGCCACATCATCCACAGGCCCTGGTCAAACGCAGCCCCAGTAGTGGCATGAGCTCCACTCTGAAGGAATCTTCAGCTTTCCAGAGTGAACTTAGGATGCCTGAAAGCGCCATTCGCCATCAGAACGCTTCACCTTCTGACAAGGGCAAGGTCACCATCTGTGATGGCAAAGCTGGTGATGAAGACAGGCCGAAGAAAAGCAGTGTATGCAAGAGCATTGAGGGCTGCCAAGAGGAGTTGCTGACTCAAGTGGTGAGAGAGAATTCATCCTTTCTGAATGTAATACTCCACATGTCTCTTGTTCTGTCTCTCTTTGAATTGCTGCTTTTTACTTTTTATGACGTGTGGTTTGGCTTTCTTTCCCTGGCAGATGGGCTCCTCCACGGCTGCAGTCATTCTTGAAATGCTCATGTTTCTCATGGAGGCTATCCAGACCAACTTCCAGCAAGCATCTGCTGTGGGAAGCAGCAGCCGTGCTCAGCAAGCTCTGAATGAACTGCATACTCAGGACAAAAATGTGGAAATGACAGACCAGCTAATGGTAATAATAACCTTATGATGATGTGAAGAAGAAGATAACTTGATGCCTTGATAATCTATAGAAACCTAAACTGAATCTGTCTTGTATTAAAATTTCAATATGTCATCATGTTGTCTCAGGTGCCCACCCTTGGGTCGCAGGAAGGGGCTTTTGAGAATGTGAGGATGAACTACAGTGGAGACCAGGGGCAAACCATACGCCAGCTTATCAGCGCACATGTCCTGCGCCGTGTTGCTATGTGTGTCCTGTCCTCGCCACATGGCCGCCGTCAGCATCTCGCAGTTAGTCATGAGAAGGGAAAGGTAAATATGACTTCATGAACATCAGCTGGTTAAACGAAGGGAACTTGAGAAAGTCGTTTTTGGAGCAAGGATATATATCTATGCAAGGTTTATGATAGACTTATAAGCTGTAAAATGGAGCATTGCAACAAGCATTCAACTGCAAAAGGAGATGTCTTTTGTTTGATTTGCACATTTGCTTAATGTCATCCAGAGTAATATGTATTCATTATTTATACATAAACAGTTTGGAGGGTCTTTACTGTTTGTAAGGACACTTTTTTTCTTCTTATCTGACAGATAACAGTCCTGCAGCTTTCTACTCTACTAAAGCAAGCTGACTCAAGCAAGAGGAAGCTGACACTGACCCGCCTGGCCTCTGCTCCAGTTCCTTTCACTGTCCTCAGTCTCACAGGCAACCCCTGCAATGAAGATTACCTGGCTGTGTGTGGCTTAAAGGTCAGAGAACTCTTCTCACCCTAAATTTTTCACCTACCCTTATAATTAGAAAACTTTCACAAGGATCATGTAGTTTTTGTTCATTTGCCTTTGATAGTAAAGTTCATCTTAGTTACTCAAATTCATTTGTACTGTTTCTTCCCCTCCAGGACTGTCATGTATTAACTTTCAGCAGCACAGGCTCCGTGTCTGACCATTTGGTGTTACACCCACAACTGGCTACAGGCAATTTCATCATCAAAGCAATCTGGTTACCAGGCTCTCAGACTGAACTTGCCATCATCACTGCTGACTTCGTCAAGGTATATGATAATAGAAGAGCTAATCTTCTCTACAGTGAATGAATTAAAACTTTTGAAAAGTTATGTATGAAATTGTTCAAGGCTTCTCTTAAGTTCAGAAGAAAGTCATATCCTTTTCATGGAACAATGATTGTTTTTTTTGTTTGTTTTTTTGATTTTTTGGATATTAGATTAAGCTATACTTATCTTTTTTGTCTCTTTTTACAACAGGTCTATGACCTGTCTGTGGATGCCCTGAGTCCCATGTACTACTTCCTGCTACCTAGCTCCAAAATCCGGGATGCAACGTTCCTGTTCAATGAAGAGGGAAAGAACATCATTGTAATCATGTCCTCGGCAGGTTACATGTACACTCAGATCATGGATGAATCTAGCAGTGCCCAACATGGCCCTTTCTACGTCACAAATGTACTGGAGATAACACATGAGGATTTGAAGGTAACTTGAATTTACAACTTGAAATTTATACCAAAAGCATCTACCATAAAAATTACTACATGTCTGTTGTACCAAATGTTATCACACTTGATGTAAAAGTTAAGATTGCTTCCTAAAGAATTCCTATATTTTGCTATATCTTTTGTCTGCTGTTATCTTTTTCACTACAATTAATGTTGATGGTTACTTCAAAATGCACAATCATTTAAAAATTGTCAACATCAAAAAGATAAAAAGGTGTTTTTTCTTTTTAATCACAGGACAGCAACGGACAGGTGGCCGGTGGTGGAGTGTCTGTTTATTACTCCCACGTCCTTCAGATGCTTTTCTTCAGCTACAGCCAGGGAAAGTCTTTTGCTGCCACAGTAAGCCGCAGCACGACTGAGGTGCAGAGGCTCTTCCCCATCAACATCAAAGGGTGACGCTTCTTTCACATCATAAATGGTTTCTTAATTTCCCTGCAACAGAACTGCATCTGGAAAATATGACTCAAACTCTTTTTCTCTTGTGGGCTGTAGCTCTAATGGTGGCAGCAGTAAAATGTCACCCGCTCTGTGTCAGTGGTCAGAGGTCATGAACCATCCAGGTCTGGTGTGCTGTGTCCAGCAAACAACAGGCATACCGCTGGTTATCATGGTTAAACCTGACACCTTCCTCATCCAGGAGATTAAGACGCTGCCAGCTAAAGCCAAAGTAAGGGTGGTAAACCTGTTCATCTTGTAATTCAAGAAAACTGTTGTTGCACAGCCATTTTTTAAGAGATATGAAGTCATTTATCTTACCTTTTCCCCAGATTCAAGATATGGTGGCTATCCGACACACTGCCAGCAATGAGCAACAGCGCACTACCATGATTCTGCTCTGTGAGGACGGAAGCCTCCGGATCTACATGGCTAATGTAGACAACACCTCATACTGGCTCCAGCCCTCACTGCAGCCCAGCTGTGGCATCAGTATCATGAAACCGGTCCGCAAACGCAAAGCTGCTGCTGCAAGTATGTTTATGGCCAATAAATGACAGTTTTTCATCAGAAGTTAACCCTGATTGGCATAAACTGTGTTAGCTGTTACTTACAGTGCACAACAGGAACTTATTTTACTTTTGACCAAAAAAAGAAGATGTAAAGAAAAAAAAGCCCAATACATAATTTCCCTCTGATTTCTTTAAGTTAGTTTTTAATTTAGTTTCATATTTATAGACTGAAAAAGCAATTATTACAAATGCACTTGACTGTTTGACACATTTTTTTACAACACACCTTCTGTCAGTGCCGTCACAAGCACAAAGAATGAATGCTTAAGGTTCTAATGTCTATCTTATGGTTTTGTTTTAAGCCACTCGGACTTCCAGTCAGGTGACGTTCCCCGTGGACTTCTTTGAACACAACCAGCAACTGACAGAGGTGGAGTTCGGGGGTAATGACCTTCTGCAGGTCTACAATAGCCAGCAGATCAAACACAGGCTCAACTCCACAGGGATGTATGTGGCCAACACCAAGGTAGAAACATGTTCACTTTGCCAGTCTGTTTTAAGAAAAAGTGCTAAACATCGCCATGCTTTCCCCTTTTCCTGCATGAGTTGATAACCTAAAATAGATGATTAATAGATCACAAGTGATCTGTATTTTTCCTCATCGTTTAGATCAAACTAAATTTTGAGGATGGATGTAAATGTGTAAAAGGATAAAAATGTGAAACTATAACCAAATGCTGCTAGTCTTCTTATTTTCCTCTTTTTTTTAGCCTGGAGGATTCACTGTGGAAGTGGTGAATAACAACAGTTCAATGGTGATGACGGGCATGAGGGTGCAGGTGGGCACTCAGGCCATTGAAAGGGCTCCTTCTTATGTGGAGGTCTTTGGCCGCACCATGCAGATAAACTTGACGAGAGCCCGCTGGTTTGATTACCCCTTCACCAGAGAGGAGGCCTTGCAGGCTGACAAGAAGCTCTCCATATTCAGTAAGTGGGGTCCTACTTTTTTTCCCTCCACCATCAAAACTTGCATCACAATAAAAGCACTTCATTATTTTATGAGGTTTCTACCCAGCTTAGAAATTGTTTTATCTTTTGTGCACATGAACTGATTTGTGCAGTCTTTAATGAAATGATCACAATAAAGGAGTTCAGTTTTGTCTGAATGCATCTTCTGATACTGCTGTTGTACTCTGATTTGAAGTCGGTGCATCAGTCGATCCAGCTGGAGTCACGATGCTTGATTCAATCAAAATCTATGGCAAAACCAAGGAGCAGTTTGGCTGGCCAGAGGATCCACCGGAGGACTTCTCCTCTGCATCAGTCAACAATGTCTGCAGTCCCAGCCTCAACCAGGGCAACGGCACTTCTGACGGAGACGTAGCCACCCCAACAACAACCAGTGGTAGTGTACTAGAGAGGTATGCGTTCCGTTTCTAAGTCTCATCTAGTTAAATTACCCACACTCCTGATGTAATGAGACGGCATGAATACTGACTTTCACACTTGAAAATTATCTTTTAACATAGAGATTTCTATGCCCTTCAGATGACGGATCCACCTTTTCAATGCTTACATGACACTGTAATTAGTGTATTACAGATATATAGTGTTTTGCCGGATTTTTAACATTAGTGTTATGAGTTTAGTTGAGTTTAGTTTAACAGTATTTTTTAGCTGAATAGGATTAGCTGAAAATATTTGTCTGCAGATACTTGTAAATTTAACTTTGTTTTATTTTTAACTGCTTTGCATATAAAAGATTAAAACAAAACACCTTGCACATAAGTTATGATTTTCCTCTTTCTTCCCCTAACTCATTACCCATTTTTAATGTATCATGGGTTATGTAGCAGGACTTGTCGAGTATAGAGAGGCAGTTGGTTTTCTTTAGAGTTGATGCATGGCTCTTGTGATCATCTTTTTCTTGCATGCCTCTCTTTTGTTCAACTGAATCATTTAATTTTCACTTGTTTCTTTCTGTGATCCTCACACTTATTTTTGTTCTTTTTCTTTTGCTCCCAAAAATACAATAAAAAGTTGTGAAACTGAGTCCTTATCAACATTGGACCGGTTAGTAACTGCCCTTTCTCTGCTTGTTTGTATGGTTTTGTGCATGTGTGCCACTTTGTGTGTCCATGCCTTGAATTCTGAACACGTCATTTAACAAATATACATTTTTCTTCGCAACATTTATTCTTGCATTCAATGTTGTGTTGCACCTAGTTTAGCAAATACTGCAACAGATTGAGAATGCTTTTTTTCTATTTTGGGGTTATGACATGTTTTCTGGCAGCATATTTGGAAGATGCAGAAATAATATTTTCTCTCCATTTCAGGTTGGTGGTCAGCTCCCTTGAAGCTTTGGAAAGTTGCTTTGCAGTAGGTTCATCCTGCGAAAAGGTAAACACACAAAGATGTTTTATTGCTTTTGTAAACACTCGTAGTAACTTTCTGTGTTCTACTTGCCCTTGGCAAGCATTATTAAATCATGTCTCTAACTCTGTAGGAGAAAAACAAGCCTGCTGCACTGGAGTTGGCTACTTTACTCCTGTCCATGCCAACTCCCACAGGTGTGCAGCAACAGACAAAGGGACTTCTTGCTAGCCTGCACACCAGTCGCACTGCCTACCACAACCACAAGGTAAAAAGAAAGTCCATATTTGATAGTGGACTAAACGGGGATGAGAAGTATGGACTAAAAGATTTATCACAACAGTGTTTGTTTTTTATCATGGTGGCGCTAAAGAAAATATGATACAAATTATCTTTTGTACTATAAATTTAGTTCAAGTAGTGCACCTGTATTGCAAAACTAGAATGAGTTAAAACTGAACCGGTCATAAAGAAAAAAGTGACGAGACATCACTTCTTCCTCACCTTTTTCATTCCATTACCTTTACTTGGATTTGAAATGCTTCGCTTTTTGCCTGCGTTAAATGTTTGGTTCTGTTTTCATGACTTTTTAAGAACTAATGTAACTTTTATTTCCCTACTCTCATTAGGACCAGTCCTTGCTGAGTAATGCAGTGCAGTGTCTGAATAGTTGCATGCGTGAAGGGAAGGAGCTTGACCCTGATGTCTTCCAGAGGCTTGTGATCACTGCCCGCTCAATTGCAATCATGAGACCCAACAACTTGGTGCACTTTACAGAAAACAAGTCATTGCACCATGACAGTGGTAAGAGGTTCTTCTGATGGTGACAAATGTTTGCAAAAGCTAATGAATAGCAATTTATTTGTCCCATATATTTATGCAAGTACACCCAGAATTTCTGGTTACGTGAAAAAAGACACTCTTTTAAGACATTGTTGGGTAAAATGACTCTTCCTATGGCAACAAAGTAACTGAAGTTTCAAACATGATCGTGTTTGTTAAATAAGAAATGACAGAGGACGGGCAAAAGCGAATGGATGGAGAAAGCTGTAACTTCATTGCACAACTGATGAATAACTTCTGGAAACTTCATGCCTTGAAACCCAAGAATGCTTTTCTTGCTCCAGCTTGCCTCCCGGGTAAGTGCAGATACTGAGACCCAAAATTTCACATCCATGTTGTTCATAATACCTACACAAGTCGAGCATATATAAATGGTATGTTGATCTGTTGCATCCTTCAAGCAGTCTTTTTATTTTTTTATCTATTTTTTTTATTTCTGTTTTCTGCACATCATTAAAGCCAATACTTTTTGTCAATGTGCTTTTCTCCTCCATCAAAGGGCTAAGTCATGTGGAAGCAACAGTAAATGCCTTGGTAGACATCATCCACGCATACTGCACATGTGAGCTGGATTACATCAACGTAGCTTCTAAAATCTACATGCAAATGTTACTGTGCCCTGTAAGTAGAATTTTTTTTTTTTATCACAACTCCATTTCACTGGCATGCAAGAAATGATCACAATCTGTTGGTTACGTTTTATGTAAATTGCTTGACATTCGCATCATACAGGATGATTATTATTCAGATTACTGTGAAGTAACTATTCTGTTTTTGAAAAAATTCAGGATACAGCTGTGAGCTTTGCTTGTAAGCAGGCTCTGATCAGAGTGCTGCGACCAAGAAACAAACGACGTCATGTGACTCTTCCATCTCCCCCACGCTCCAACACACCTATAGGTACAGTTTCTCAAGTTTTTCAAAGTACTTGTGTCTAGATTGTATGTAACTGAGCATGTAAACTTTGGGGCCATATTGTCATTGCTTTAAGTGTCTTATTAATAATAATTTCAGTCTTCTAAAGGTTTATGTTTGATTTTCTTTATCAGGAGACAAGGATGATGATGATGACGACGATGCAGATGACAAAATGCAATCGCATGTGATAACTGGAGGTGAAGAGTCTCGACAGGAGAGCCAAGAGCAGAATGAAGTAGACCATGGCGACTTTGAGATGGTGGTGAGGCAAAAAGAGAAAAGAAAAATCTGTTTCTGGCTGTTTCTGATACTGTGAGATAATGGCTGGATACAACCACTGATTCCAAATAATGGGAAAGTGTCTAAACTTTAGACTCGTAATGTAGATACTTTAAAGGATTTATCAGTCAGTAATGAGTAAGTTGTGGTTTAGATAAGTTTGGTATTTACCTTTTAAGTTACGACAATCAAGTCATCCTTTCCAGGGATGAGTTTATGCTTAAACACACAGAGCTTGCAAAGAGGATGTATGTTACAGTAATAGTAAAACCAACCTTTCTAACGTTTTTCCCAGTCTGAGTCAATGGTCCTGGAGACGGCAGAGAATGTCAACAATGGAAATCCATCTCCTCTAGAGGCTCTCCTGGCTGGAGCTGAAGGTTTCCCACCTATGCTTGACATCCCTCCTGATGCTGATGATGAAACTATGGTAGAATTGGCCATTGCACTCAGTCTGCAACAAGATCAACAAGGTAAGTAGAACTGGATCTAGAAATAAGGAAGGGTTAGAGTGGTAAATTCAATGTCCATGTAGAAAATTTGGATCCCTTACTGAAGAGCACCAGAGGAGTAACCTTCTACACCCATTAAGCACTCCCGGCTTTATTTTTTCATCTAAATGTCCATGTAATCTCACTTTAACCTATGAGGAAAATGTCCTACGGTCATTGGACCTAAAGCAGTTTCTTTTTTTGGGTTGTTTTCACACCAGGATTTTACCAGGGGGCTCAGTTCAGTGGGGTGGGGAGTTCTGTTTGGTTTGCTTTCACACAACACTTTACTCAAGCAGACCGAACCTCATCCACCATGTCACATAGTTGCAACAGCTTCTCTATGGGGGTGGGGGGTATAAACCTAATATGTTTTTCACCAGAATGTGTCCAGTATGAGCAGAAGGTGAGTCAGCGAATTATACATGCTGTGTCATGTTGGACGCCACTACCCGGTTTTACTCTGCTAGATGGTCCATTTGCTTTCCTGCTGTCAGGGCACTGAGCCAGAGTTTACTTGCAAGTGAACCAAGGTTTTCAAGTGGACCAAAGTTTGCTTCTTTGGTCCACACCAGAGTCTGACTGCAGGTCTGAATGCTCCAAGAAGACCAGACTATCCATTAAAGTAGACTAGAATTTGTGAAAAGTGGATCAAACAGCGCCAGTATAAATGTCCCCTTATATGAAGCTACGAAGACATTCAGACAATCATGTAAAACTCAAAACTGTGCCATTTACTGGCCACTTACATGGAATTGTCCTTGTAAAACGTGTTCTCACCATTAGATAAACTCTGCAAACTTCCCTTAAATGTATTTCTTGATATTTTAGGCAGCAGCAGCAGTGCGCTTGGTCTTCAGAGCCTCGGCCTGTCTGGCCAGGCACCAAGCTCCTCTTCACTTGATGCTGGCACCCTTTCAGACACCACAGCATCAGGTAATAAGACCATCTCCACCACAGTTTGAAAGGATTTTTAAAAAATATTATTTGGTATACATAAGTACTCAATTGAAAGTAAATGTGAACTTTTTTGAATTGAGATTAAATATGGTACAGTATCTGTCCATTTGATGTCCAATCTCGATACACATGATTTCATCAAGAGTTCATCTTGTTGTTTCAGTTGTTTATTTTTTGTAATAAGTTGCTTTCATTGTTTTAGTTCATCTCAAATATGTGACAGTAACTTTTTTAATTTTATAAACACTGCCCCTAAGTTCAACAGAAAAAAAAAATAATATCAGGTTGATTTTTAATTTGCTTTTTGCTTCTTTTTGCATTGTCAGTGAACAAGTATAAAATAAGATCATGTATCCTGGCCAGATGACCGTGGTGTATTTACTGTTACAGCTATTGCTATGATTTCAGCCCCGGCATCAGATGATGAGGGCAGCACAGCTGCTACTGATGGCTCGACGTTGCGGACCTCCCCAGCTGAGCACGGAGGCAGTGTGGGCTCAGAGAGTGGGGGTTCTGCTATCGACTCTGTAGCAGGGGAGCACAGTGGTGGGTTATTTCAGTAAAGGAGGCCAGTCTAGTTTAGAAAACCCTAAATATACATGTTAGAAATTAGTAATATACAACCGATAAAATTTGTAGATGTGTCTTGATAAAGTCAGCACATGTACGACTTTAAGCTGTCTCTCTTCTGACTTATCACTTTGATTTCTATCAATACTTAAATAAGTTACCAGTCCTTTCATTCCTTTTCCCATACTACAGTCTGAGGTTAGGATATCACATCATATTCATGCTATGCTAAGTCCTGTGGTGCAGACCTTTTGAGAAACACAGTCACTACTTTAATAATACCTGTCATTTTTTATATGTATTACTCTGTTACCAACATGCAGGTTTTTTCCTTTTTCTTTTTCTTTTTTTTTTCATTTTGCATGTTCAGTGTCAGGACGAAGCAGTGCATATGGGGACACAACAGTGGAGGGCCACCCAGCTGGTCCAGGAAGTGTAAGTTCCAGTACTGGAGCCATCAGTACAACCACAGCACAGCAGGAAGGCGAAGGCTCAGAAGGAGAAGGAGAGACTGAGGGAGACATCCACACAAGCAACAGGTTAGACTCCTGAATACAGGAGTTTTTATTGTAATAGAAGTTTTGTGGCTTTATTTCTACATATCCATTAATAAAATGTGATCGTTGAAATGACAAATACTGGGTGGGTTGCTATTTGTAAATTCCTACATTAAACTAAAGTTTAGTTTTGATTATTACATTTTAAGCAATACTATTCTTATGTTTCTCCTCAGGTTGCACATGGTTCGTCTTATGCTACTGGAGCGTTTGCTCCAACATCTTTCTCAGCTTCATAACGTAGGTGGAGTTCAAGCCATCCCATATATGCAAGTTGTCCTAATGTTGACGTCTGACCTTGATGGTGAAGATGAAAAGGATAAGGGTGCTTTGGATGATCTGCTTTCACAACTCATTGCCGAGCTTGGCATGCACAAGAAGGTAGGCGCTGTCTTTTTATGATGGTTTGGACTCGAAATGTCATTATTTTACTGAATCCATTTCGTTGCTCTGCAGGATGTGTCCAAAAAGAATGAGCGAAGCTCCATAAATGAAGTTCACCTGGTCATCATGAGGCTGCTCAGTGTCTTTATGTCTCGAACAAAGTCTGGCTCGAAATCTTCTTCTGAGGTACTCCGTCCATTATAATCATGCATGTTGAGAAAAAAAGGTCATAATAGTCATTATATTGATTGTATTTCAGTTTAAACCAGTGGCAGCTCAGTATCAAGCTAAATATATCTGGGTCAATGAAAATTTGGCTCAAGATTTTTCTGACCACACTTTTTTCGGTCAGTGGAGGTAAGACGTAGTGCCACTATGTACAAATGGAGCATTATGTGTGACTGAATTAAGGCACTATATAAATCACAGTTTCATAGATAGGTCATCGGTAGACTGGTGTGCCTCATGTAATGTAACACCTGCTTCCCTTCTTTTATCTTTTAGTCGTCGTCTCTGATATCCAATGCCACCGCAACAGCTTTGCTCAGCCAGGGCGCCATTGAGTATTGTCTCCACGTCCTCAAGTCTCTTTTGGAGTTTTGGAAGAGCCAGCAGGGTGAAGAGGAGCCTGTGACCCCCAGCCAGCTTCTCCGCACACACACAGCATCCTCTCCCCCTGACATGAGCCCTTTCTTCCTGCGCCAATATGTCAAAGTAATGAGAGAGAGAAAATATTTAAACTCTTTTTTTCTTCAAAGGAAATTTGATGATAACTCTATGTTCCTTCTGCAATCAGGGACATGCTGCTGATGTCTTTGAAGCCTACTCCCAGTTGTTGACTGAAATGGTGCTCCGGCTGCCATATCAGATAAAGAAGATTGCTGAGACAAACCCACGTATCCCACCGCCCGTGTTTGACCATTCGTGGTTTTACTTCTTATCGGAAGTAAGTTACCCGGGGCATTCTTTAATTTTCTGTGGTCATTGCCTGTTTTTTCATGCTGTGGACACAATCCTCTCACTCCTGTCGTTTCAGTATCTGATGATCCAACAGACGCCATTTGTTAGGAGACAAGTCAGAAAGTTGTTACTGTTCATCTGCGGCTCAAAGGAAAAATACCGTCAGCTGCGAGATCTCCACACTCTTGACTCGCATGTCCGCAGCATCAAGAAACTCCTGGAGGAACAGGGCATCTTCCTCCGGGCCGGTGTGGTCACTGCCACATCTGGTTCAGCGCTACAATACGATACACTCATAAGTCTTGTGAGTGTTGTTTGAACAGAAAATAAATAAATCATGTGTCTGGTGTTTTGGGGTTTTTTTGCCTTTACAAAAGCATTACATTGCCTGACTGATTTTAGTTTTGCACTGAAGAGGAAATTGCTTTTATTTTGGCAGATGGAACATCTGAAAGCATGTGCTGAAATTGCAACTCAGAGGACGATCAATTGGCAGAAATTCTGCATGAAGGATGACTGTAAGTTGTTTATTTGCACTTGTATAAATGCTTTGTTACATTTTTGGCCAGTATTGTTAAGACTGACCTTTTATCCTTTTCTTATCTGTATTGTTGTTTGTCCAGCTGTGCTGTACTTCCTGCTCCAAGTTAGCTTCCTAGTTGATGAGGGAGTTTCTCCAGTTCTGCTTCAACTCCTCTCGTGCGCCCTGTGTGGCAGCAAGGTGCTGGCCAGCTCCTCGTCTACTTCTTCATCTTTCTCTGGAGGAGGTTCAAGTAGTGCTGGACAGGCCGGCGCTTCTCAGTCCTCCCAGAGTAAATCCTCCAGTAAAAAGAGCAAAAAAGAAGACAAAGAAAAAGATAAAGAGGGTGAGAGGATGTAACACTTGTTCTCACACAGAGTACAATTTTTTATTGGTATTTTTTCTGCATAGAAATGGATGATATGTGCTCATGCCCTGACTGTGTTAAAACTCTGTGGATTGATCGCAGGTGATGGTGTCAGCAGCCAAGAAGACCAGCTTTGTATGGCTCTGGTCAGTCAGCTCAACAAGTTTGCAGACAAGGAGACTCTCATCCAGTTCTTGCGCTGTTTCCTGCTGGAGTCAAACTCATCGGCAGTGCGCTGGCAAGCACACTGCTTGGCCCTACATATTTACAGGTACTGTTTAAATACTGTTGCAGTGACAGAGTGGTTTAGTCCCAAACATTCATTTAGTCACATGCATACAAGTCTGAACAGAAGCATGATAAATGAATTAAATGGAGAGATCAGAGCCCGTGCTGTTGGCTAATGTGAGTCGTTCTGCAGGAACTCCAGCAAATCTCAGCAGGAGCTGCTGCTTGAGCTGACTTGGGCCATCTGGCCAGAACTTCCTGCATATGGTCGCAAAGCTGCCCAGTTTGTTGACCTTCTGGGATACTTCTCACTCAAAACCCCTCAGACGGAGAAAAAGGTTTGATTTATTTATGTAATTCAACAGCTGCATTCTTTTCCTGTTTCTCCTCTGTTGTCTGAATTTGACATGACGTGATGTATCAAATGATAGCTGATCTTTTGATTTGAAAAGATTTTTTGAAAATTAAGTTACTAAAAATGCACACTATTTGGAGGAAGTATTTTCATGACAGAACAAAGAGGTGACAGTAACAGTGGAAGACCATTTTATGTAAATTGTGTTCCCTTCCTGCCTCAGCTGAAGGAATATTCCCAAAAAGCCGTGGAAATCCTGAGGGCACAGAACCATATTCTGACAAATCACCCGAACTCCAACATTTACAAGTATGTTTCCACGAACAATCTTTCTTATAAAAAAATGCATTATTGAAACCGTTTCCGTTAAACTGGGGTTTTCTCTTGCAGCACTCTCTCTGGTTTAGTGGAGTTTGATGGATTTTATCTTGAGAGCGACCCCTGCTTAGTGTGCAACAATCCGGAAGTTCCATTCTCAGTAAGTCCTGCTCAACCTCAGAGTTGTCAAAAAAACAAAGATGAGGCAATAATTTATATATGAGCCTATTATTTCAGTGCATTTTGTCTTTTCCATTCATTAAAGCAGTTTTATTTTTTGTGTTTATTTTCAATCAGCTCAAGTTGCAAAAGGCTTAGCGTCCTTATTTGTGCTCATATAACTTTACATTACAACATTCTAATTATTTATTAGAACAAAGATTAGACCCTAAACTTGTGATAAACAAATAAATTAAAGCATTTTGTTTATGTATTGTCTTCCAGAATATTAAGCTGTCATCCATCAAAGTGGACACCCGGTACACCACGACACAACAAGTTGTCAAGCTAATAGGCAGCCACACCATCAGCAAGGTCACAGTAAAGATTGGCGACCTCAAACGCACCAAGATGGTCCGAACCATCAACCTCTACTACAACAACAGGACTGTGCAAGCCATCGTGGAGCTAAAGAATAAGTATGTTTCAGCAAAAAGTAGCTGGTCTTTGTTTTGTGCCTTTGTCAAATTTTAGGCTTAGCGTTTGAAAAGAGGCCACTTTCTTGCCTCATTCACATTGACTTAAATATCTTGAATTGGACCTTTTTCTTTTTTTCAGGCCTGCTCGCTGGCACAAAGCCAAAAAAGTTCAGCTGACTCCGGGGCAAACAGAGGTGAAGATTGACCTTCCTTTGCCTATCGTCGCATCCAACCTGATGATCGAGTTTTCTGATTTCTATGAGAACTACCAGGCATCCACTGAGACCCTGCAGTGCCCACGCTGCAGCGCTTCTGTGCCTGCAAACCCCGGCGTGTGTGGCAACTGTGGTGAGAATGTGTATCAGTGCCACAAGTGCAGGTAAGCGATGGGTGTCCTCTACTTGTTTGCTCTAAAAGGATAATTTGACACATCTGGGGTGATAAATTCTGTTTACATCGTGATTGCCTTTCAGGTCTATCAATTACGATGAAAAAGACCCCTTCCTGTGCAACGCCTGTGGTTTCTGCAAATATGCCCGATTTGACTTCATGCTGTATGCTCGGCCTTGTTGTGCAGTGGATCCTATTGAGAATGAAGAAGACAGGAAAAAGGTCAGAGGCCGTTTTAGGACTAACCAAGTGATAAAATTATTCAAATTAAGTTAAAACATGTTCTCATATTTTTGCACAAAAGGTATGTGTATTAATTTTGAAGTTGGGCTTTGCCATCTCAATTGTTTTAATTCTTCTAGGCTGTGACCAACATCAACACCCTGCTGGACAAAGCTGACCGGGTTTACCACCAGTTGATGGGCCACAGGCCCCAGCTGGAGAGCCTGTTGTCTAAAGTTAATGAGGCAGCACCAGAGAAACCCCAGGTCAGTCACAGGAAGGGCTTAAATTGTGCTTTCAAAGATTTTCATAATGAATGCATGAAGCATGTGTGCCTTTAAATGTAAACGTTTAAATGGATTATTCTGAATTTCTACTGATATGATGTGCAAATTATTCCAGAGGGATCTACAAGAATAGTCTCAAGCCTTTTCTTTTCTTTTCTTCAACATTTTTATCTCATGACCTTCTCTTCTGTTTGCAGGATGACACTGGGGCCGGTGCAGGACTTGGTGCATCCTCTGCTAATGTGAACAGATATATTCAGCAGCTGGCTCAAGAGTACAGCGGAGACTGCAAGACATCTTTTGATGAGCTTTCAAAGATTATACAGGTAAGAGGGGGGAAAAATAACAATATTCTTAATGGCAGGGGAAAAAAAGAACAAGAAATGTAAAACGGGGTCTACGGGGTTGTTGCTGTGGGGGTCATCTTGGTTGGGGTATCTGGCCGGGCCCTGAATCGCAGTCCTGTGGCTGTGGTCGGGGCCCTGGTCTGCCCTGATCTTGGTGGCTCCTGCGGCGATGACCTCTGTGGTTACTGGTGGGACGGCTTCCGGTGTGGACGGATCCCCAAGGTATCGTTTCCTCACAGCGGTGTCGAGCCATTTGTCTTTTATGTATTTAACTTAAATTATATTTTACAT
>JBBDHI010000014.1:17154241-17165631 GCA_037177115.1 Craterocephalus stercusmuscarum
TTTATGTTAAGCACTTTGAGATGCTTTTTGTACATGAAAGGTGCTATATAAATAAAGTTTGATTTGATTTGATTTGAAAAGTATGTAATTTTGTCCTGAATTTCTTGTTTACAGAAAGTGCTTGCATCCCGTAAAGAGCTCTTGGAGTATGATCTACAGCAGAGAGAAGCTGCTACCAAGTCATCCCGCAGCAGCAGTACCCACCAACCCACATTCACCGCCAGTCAGTACCGCGCCCTGTCTGTGCTGGGCTGTGGCCACACCTCATCCACCAAGTGTTACGGCTGTGCCTCAGCCGTCACAGGTCACTGTATTACATTGCTCCGTGCATTGGCCACTAACCCGGCCCTCCGACAGATCCTGGTCCTCCAGGGTCTCATTCGTGAGCTGTTTGAGTATAACTTGCGGCGCGGTACAGCAGCTATGCGGGAGGAAGTGCGCCAACTGGTCTGTCTTCTTACCAGGTTTGTTCCTTCTCCCCATGGCCTCTTACTTTCCTAGAATTGGATTATTCATGGTTCTTCAACTCCCCAGTTGGCTAAATTGTGGCACTCAGCATTGAATATCAAATATAAACACAAATACCCATCAAAACATTAGTAAATAAAGCCAGTCTATACTTTTTATGTGTTTATCCTTCATGCATGCAAAGTGTTTTCGAGAATTTTAAATGGTTTTCCTCATCGTTTCATTTTTTCTTGGTTTAGAGATCATCCGGAAGCCACTCAGCAAATGAATGACCTCATCATTGCCAAGGTGTCTGCTGCCCTCAAAGGTCACTGGGCTAATCCTGACTTGGTAAGTCAACACTAATTGTTATTTTAAATAGTAAAGTTGAACTTTTCTCTGAATGTGCTCCTTTTGGTTCCATCAGGTTAGTAATTTGCAGTACGAAATGTTGCTGCTGACAGACTCCATCTCAAAAGAGGGGGGATGTTGGGAGTTAAGGCTACGTTGTGGTAAGCCCCATTTGTTATCTTCATGTGATAATAGATGTTTGCTGAGTTCATCTGTAGTTTGAATGAAAATAAGAGCGCATTATGTATTTGATTGTTCTCATATTCAACTAGTGAAGTGGTACATCAGCCCTGATAATGTTTATATTGTTGTGATACTCTGCAATATACAATATCCTGCTGTTAATATTTTAACTAAATTGTTTATAAGAGGAAATTTAAAGTTGTTGTGTTTCTTGTTGACTGATTTGGGGGTCTTTCTAATGCCTTTAAAAAAAATATCCTCTTCCATCAATAGCTCTCAGTTTGTTCCTAATGTCGGTAAATATAAAGACACCAGTGGTGGTGGAGAACATCACTCTCATGTGTCTGAGAATCCTGCAAAAACTGATAAAGCCTCCTGCACCAACAAGCAAGAAAAACAAGGTAAAAAGCTGATTTTGTAATTCAATTGTTTGTATCTACTTTCTGCAGTTCAGATATTAAGAATAGATTCATGAAATGGAAAAAGTTTTGATGTCCAGTCAAGACATTTTGCATCAAACAAAAATTTCAAATCACAGTTTGAAAGCTGAGATCTTTTAGATGAATCCCTGTAAGCATTTTTTAGTTTCCCCCCATTTTCTGTTAAAGCCTGGACTCCTTTAAAATGAATATAACTTGTCTTTAATACTTTGGTAACAAGCTGCTACCACAGAAAAGAACAGCTTGCCTGAAACACACAAACCCAGAAGATGACCCGGTTTAATATATCTTGTTCATTCTTGTCGTATTTCCTAACACAGCTCTGTATCTGTGTTTGCTTATGTTTGAAGGATGCTGCTACTGAGTCCCTGACCACAGTGAGGCCCTACAGTAATGAAATTCATGCCCAGGCTCAGCTCTGGCTCAAGAAGGACCCCAAAGCGTCTTATGATGCCTGGAAAAAGTGCCTCCCAGCAAGATGTAAGTACTGTGTCTGAGAAAATATTTAGTATTTATGAGATAGTTTGTTTTGTTTTTAAACACCGAAAACAATAATTGTTTCATGAATATGGCGATAGGTCAAGAAACTGTGTCCAAGCCTCAGGGGAAGGCTGAGTTACGGAAGCAGTATCTGCTGGAAAAGTATGTGTGGAAGTGGAAGCAGTTCATGAGGTCCAGGAAGGGTGAAGGCCTATTCCCCCGGTTGCTTAAACTGAGCCATAACAACTGGCTGCGGCAGGTATTAAACATTTTAGTCACAATGAGGAACTCTTTGCAAAAGTGCACAAACCTGAGAAAAAAACTTCTTTTGTTGCAGGTTCTGTTCACACCTGCCACACAGGCTGCAAGACAGGCAGCTTGCACTATTGTGGAAGCCCTTACCACAATCCCGAGCCGCAAGCAGCAGGTGTTGGACCTGCTTACCAGGTATGAGACTCAAACATGCAACCCCAGCAAATATCACATGCTATATTTCATGGATTTCAAAAAATATTCAAGTAAACCTAAGCTGGCACATTGACAGTACTGAACAATAAGTGCAGGTGTATTTCATTTGTGTCATTGTAGTTCATTCCTTAAAGTTATTTACCACTAAAACAATTACTTTCTTTTAAATATTGATATAAAAATAAGTAGCCAACAGGCACATCTCCTGCTCTTAGCAAGACAGAAGCTGTCAAACCTTGTATATCTGTGTGTTTGACAGTTACCTGGACGAGCTGAGTGTAGCTGGAGAGTGTGCGGTGGAGTACCTGGGTCTGTACCAGAAGCTGATCAAGCCAACACACTGGAAGGTTTACCTGGCTGCCCGTGGAGTTCTGCCTTACATTGGCAACCTGATCACAAAGGTAAAGCTTCGGAAAACAAAACATTAAATAAAAAAACACAATTTAGACAGATCTTAGCCTTCCGGGATTTTTTTTGTTACTTTTTTACACAATTCATGTGGATATTTAACCAAAATGAAAAGTTTCATTATTGCAGTACAGTTAATATAAATCAACTTTCTTAGGACAGTTTTTCCATCTTATGTATGGTACCTACATTTATCAGATATAATAGAACTAGTGTCTGTGCATCTTGTTTATCTTTGATCTCCCCTTTTTCTGTTCAGGAAATAGCCAATCTTTTGGCTCTGGAGGAGGCAACACTGAGCACAGACTTACAGCAGGGCTACGCTCTCAAGAGCTTGACTGGTACCTTTGCTTTCATGTTGTTCACATGATCATAAAATCTTAAATGACTGTGAATAGCAGGTTTGAAATGAGATTTTAAATCATCGTAACAGATCAAACAATAATGAACAAATTTGTGCCGGAGCAGGCATTCAGGTGGTGATACTGTGAATGTTATTGTATTTCCTGAATACTGAAATGTTGTGTGTTTGGGGACATTGTAGGATTGCTGTCATCTTTTGTGGAGGTGGAGTCCATTAAGCGACATTTCAAAAGTAGGTTGGTCGGCACAGTGCTCAATGGTTACCTGTGTCTGAGGAAGTTGGTGGTGCAGCGCACCAAGCTCATCGATGAAACTCAGGACATGCTTCTTGAGATGCTGGAGGACATGACGACAGGTCAGCACTGACTCAGTTTCAGCAAACATGAACTTTTGTTTTTGCTTTCAATAACAACCTTTGTCGTCATCTTGCTGTTGGGATAATAAATAATCTGCACTTCTTTACTGATTTCTGTGGATAAAATAAAGTGTAAATCATAAATCTACTACTGCTTTTTGTTAATGTTATGTTTGTAGGTACCGAGTCTGAAACTAAAGCCTTCATGGCGGTGTGCATCGAGACTGCAAAGAGGTACAACCTGGATGACTACCGGACACCTGTGTTCATTTTTGAGAGACTGTGCAGCATAATCTACCCTGTAAGTTGCTTTTACCCTGGCAGAGCTGCAACAAAGTTGTCTGCAAAATGATGCATACCCTTCCATTAAAGGAGGGAAAAATCATTTGATCAGTTGTGACTGAAATAAGTTAGAACTGAGAAAACTGCTTCCCCATCTATCTAGGAGGAGAACGAGGTGACAGAGTTCTTTGTGACCCTGGAAAAGGATCCTCAGCAGGAAGACTTTTTGCAAGGCCGCATGCCTGGAAATCCCTACAGCAGCAACGAGCCTGGAATCGGACCTTTAATGAGGGACATCAAGAACAAGATCTGTCAGGACTGTGACCTGGTGGCACTTTTGGAGGATGACAGTGGCATGGAGGTTAGGTCATACTTGATTTGTCTCTTTTCTGAGCTCCTTTTTATCATGTCTGTTGCTTATGAGACTTAGACACTCGGCATATTTCTAGAAATGAATCTGATATTCTTTTCTGTCCCACAGCTTCTGGTTAACAACAAAATCATCAGTTTGGATCTGTCGGTGGCAGAAGTGTACAAGAAGGTGTGGTGCCCTACAAATGAGGTTGGCCCCACTTCTCTGTCAGTGAATTACTTTGTAGTAGGCCTTATCATGGCAGGTGCACTCATTCAACAAGTTTGTGTGTCTTGTTTTTTTATGAAGGGTGAGCCCATGAGGATCATCTATCGAATGAGAGGTCTACTTGGTGACGCCACTGAGGAGTTCATAGAGTCACTGGACTCAACCACAGGTTTGATTTGCTATCCGTTTATCTTTGTCATTTTTAGTCAAGTAAGTATGTCTATGTATGACCAAACGGGTAGTGATCAACGATGATGCATTTTTGGCACAATGAATAGTAAAAAAAGTGAGATTGTTTATTGCAGATGAGGAGGAAGATGAAGAGGAAGTGTACAAAATGGCAGGAGTCATGGCACAGTGTGGAGGACTGGAGTGTATGCTCAACAGGTTGTCAGGAATCAAAGATTTCAAACAAGGAAGACATCTGCTCACTGTAAGCCTCCTCTGTTCTCCATCTGAACTGAATTAATCTGTCTGATCTAATATAATTCGATAATTGGCACCATAAAGAAAACTTCATACAAAAGAATGCCTTATGTGTTTGAGCTATAGCAACTGTGTAATCTCTGATGTTACACATGATCTGTTGACGGTTGTCTTTCTCTTATTCAGGTTCTGCTGAAGTTGTTCAGCTATTGTGTGAAAGTGAAGATCAATCGGCAGCAGCTTGTCAAACCAGAGATGAACACGCTCAACGTCATGCTGGGAACACTCAATCTGGTGAGTTTTACTCTGATTAAAACGAGAAAAGCTCTACACAATTCAGGAAATGATCAGGAGGTGTTACAAGAAGCACAGTTTAAGGTTATTTCTGTCTCGTCAGGCTTTAGTGGCTGAACAGGAGAGTAAAGACAGCGGTGGAGCCTCAATAGCAGAACAAGTTCTGAGCATAATGGAAATCATTCTGGATGAAGCCAATGCTGAGATTTCAGAGGACAAGGCAAGAAGAAAAGCAGATCCCACCTCTATATTAAGACTTTTTAATTAGCTTGTTTTTAAATGGGGACTTTTCTCTTTATACAGGGTAACCTCCTGCTCACTGGAGACAAAGATCAGCTTGTCATGTTGTTGGATCAGATCAACACTCCCTTTGTTCGCTCAAACCCCAGCGTGCTGCAGGGCTTGCTGCGCATCATTCCATACTTGTCATTTGGCGAACTGGAGAAGATGAAGATTTTGGTGGAACGCTTTAAACCATGCTGCAGCTTTGACAAGTGAGCATCACTCCGCTCTCACAAATAACCAAATACATAAATCTCCTGAATCTTGTAACTCTTAATTAAATTGTGGAGTTATGATTATTAGCCACACTTGTTTACTCTGGGGTGTTCAATTGAACTTGATCAAACTGACTCTTGTGTTGTTGTCAAAGGTACGATGAGGAGCACAGTGCGGATGACAAAGTGTTTCTGGATTGCTTCTGTAAAATTGCTGCTGGAATAAAGAATAACAGCAATGGCCATCAGCTAAAAGATCTAATTCTCCAGAAAGGAATCACACAGAGTGCTTTGGACTACATGAAGAAACATATCCCAAATGCTAAAAAGTAGGCCTCCTTTGACTTTGGATCCCTGAACAATCCCCAGTATGATAGACTGCACATGCTACGTTTGTTGAATAATTTTCTGGTTTTCCCAACAGTCTGGATGCTGATGTCTGGAAGAAGTTCCTCTCTAGACCCGCCCTACCCTTTATTCTCAGACTGCTCCGTGGTTTGGCTACCCAGCATCCACCAACGCAGGTACAGAATATTTTCAGTCTTTACTTTAGCTGTCTAAAGGTCAGATATGAAAGAATAATTAAGAGAACATAAAAACACTCGATCCACCATCAGCAACGCAATGTGATTGGATGCCTCTTTTTTTCTGCTCAGGCGCTGATAGGCACAGATTCAATAACCAACTTGCACAAGCTGGAGCAGGTATCCAGTGACGAAGGCATCGGGACTCTGGCAGAAAACCTCCTGGAGGCGCTGCGGGAGCACAGTGACGTCAACTTGAAGATTGAAGCCGCCCGCAGAGAGACCAGAGCAGAAAAGAAGCGTATGGCGATGGCCATGAGACAGAAAGCCCTGGGAACTCTGGGCATGACGGTACTCTTTCCTTATTTTTTCTTGTTTATAATTTAAAAGGTGATTTTCTCCTAACTTAGTTTTTTTTTTTTCATATGTCATTAATTTGTTTTGTACGAATTCTTTTCAGACATTTTCTATTTGCACAATCCATGGTTATACAGTATAAATTTTCGTTTAATGGTGATGTATTTGCTTTTCAGACCAATGAGAAAGGCCAAGTTGTTACAAAGACCTCACTTTTGAAGCAAATGGAGGAGCTGATCGAAGAGCCGGGTTTGACTTGTTGTATCTGCAGAGAGGGTTACAAGTTCCAGGTACCACAACATCTTCAAGACTATAACTGTGTTCATTCAAGTGTTCTTAAAACCATGACCTTTTAGATACTTGGTTTTACAAGGCGGTGCATCTTTTGGTCGGGCTTCTTCTAGTACACCCAGAATGCTGGGAAAATACTTTATTGGATTTTCTGGGTGCAGGGTCAAAGTCGTAGATTCTTTGATATATTTAAACACTACTTGCTTCAGGGCAGAGTTTGTCGTCCTGCTGGCTATGTGGTGCTTTCTGTCCTATTTGTTACAGAACGAGTTGTTAACAACACTTGTTATTTGCAATTTTGTGGTTTTAAATGCTGTTTTTGGTTATTGTATGAAGGATTAGCTGTTTATGGGGTTTTACAAATAACCTGACATGTGATGTGCTGAAAGGTTCTAATTTACATTTTGCTCCTTTCTCTGTTCCAGCCAACCAAAGTCCTGGGTATTTACACTTTTACAAAGCGTGTGGCTTTGGAAGATTTTGAAAACAAGCCTCGCAAGCTGCAGGGCTACAGCACTGTGTCGCACTTTAACATAGTCCACTACGACTGCCATCTGGCAGCTGTCAGGTAGCTACGAGCACCAATATTTCCTCTCACGCTAATGATTAGCCTGCTATTCCCTTCTGCTTTCTATAGCTTCGTGTTTCATTCGTTCCGATATGACGGTTGTCTTTGTCTCCAAATCAGGCTGGCTCGTGGTAGAGAGGAGTGGGATAGTGCTGCTCTCCAGAACGCAAACACCAAGTGCAATGGACTGCTTCCTGTGTGGGGGCCACATGTGCCAGAATCAGCCTTTGCTACCTGCTTAGCAAGGTAACAACATCCACATAAACATATACAGCAGATATTTTCTCCATGGTGCACAAATTGTTCCTAACTGGACATCGCTCTGCTGCACAGGCACAACACATATCTTCAGGAATGCACAGGCCAGCGGGAGCCCACGTACCAACTCAACATCCACGACACCAAACTGCTGTTCCTCCGTTTTGCTACGGAGCAGTCGTTCAGCGTGGACACGGGCGGCGGAGGCCGAGAGAGCAACATTCACCTCATTCCTTACATCATCCACACGGTGCTCTACGTCCTCAACACGTATGTTCTTTCTCTTTATGTGGATGCATATTCATGCCTTTATGTTTCCAACTCCCACCCAAATTAATTTAACAAATCCTCTCAACGTAGTACCAGGGCTACGTCCCGCGAGGAGAAGAACCTGCAGACTTTCCAGGAGCAACCGTGTGAGAAATGGGTGGAAAACTCGTATGAAGTTGAAGGATCGCACTATTTCACCATCTTGGCCATGCACATCATGCCGCCTGAGCGGTGGAGAACTTCCCGTCTGTACTTCCTCCGAAGACTCCTGGCCACTGCACACGCTCGCAAGATCTCTGCAGTCTCCACAAACAAGTAACCCACTTTTCCTTCTTCTCAATGTGTTTTTGTTGTTGTTCTTTTGGCAGCTGATGCAAGGTTAGTTCACAGAATGATGTAAAATAAAATGGGGTCGGTATCTTTATGTGACATTAATCCACCAAAATGAATCTTGTTGGGTACTGAAGCGTTTTTGACCAATGTTTACTCGAAGGAGATCGGATTTTAGTTATCAATCCTGCACATAGGACGCGTATTTACAATCCACTTGAGCTTCAAACAAGTTTTCATCCTCTTGTTCTGTTATCAGACTTGCAGATAAAACACCAAAGGAATATGCAGTCTATCGCTCACCTCTTCTCTTCTGGGGCCTGGTGGATCTCGTCTATGACATGTTCAGGGTAAATATTTCTACAAAATGCTAAGTTAACCTACATGTTGGCTCAAGTCAGATAATTGTGATGAGTTACCTACAGATGAAGGTAAACAGTATTCAGTGTTACATTTTGTTACATTTAGATAATGACATAAACGCTGCAGTCACTTGAGCACCATACCCTTTGTTTTGCATCTATAGAAAGTTCCCACCAGCAACACAGAAGGGGGCTGGTCCTTCTCACTGGCAGAATATGTTCGTCACAACGACATGCCCATCTACGAGGCCTCCGAGCGCGCGCTCAGGGCTTTCCAGGATGAACTCATGCCTGCCGAGTCCTTGTCAGAGTTCTTCGATGTTGTAGGTCAGTGTGCTTGAACTGTTCAAAAGGTTGTGAATTTGTTTCATTATGAGCAAAAAGTAGTTTTTGAAAAGGTGTCAAATTTGTAAATGTCCATCTGGTAGAACTGGTCTGCTGCAGCTCTGCGTTTTCATTACTGACGTTTCATTTGTACTTACCTTGCACCTTTTTTTGCTTTTATTTGCAGGTCTCCTCTCTGAAATTCCTGACCCAAACCTCTTCCTGCAGGATTTGTTGAACTCTTTGCCCTGATCCAACCTCAAACAAGACCCTTCCGACACACAACAACTCTGCAAATAATGTTGGGAACCTACCAACTGAAAAAAAAAGAAGAAAAAAATCCTCGGTTTACACGCGACACGCACCGAGAACACAAATACTATACACCATGCTTCCTGTTCAGCTCCCATCCCATTTAACATCTCAAAGTTAACTAAGCAGAAACTGTGTAGTTTAAAAAAAATCAAGATCAAGGAGGATCTAAAACCTCTTTGGTTTGAGTCGGAAGGCCCAGATTTTCCAGCTTGAGAGAAAAACACATTACAGGACTCAACTTGACCATTGGAAACATTTGATGTATTTTCTGGTTTGCAACTGTCACCGCCATCACAGCGAAAATTTTACACTGTACATCCGTCATGACAGGCTGAGAATTTAACTGTTCACGTTAAGATACTAATAATCCGGTTGATAGAAAAGACTTGTGAATTCTGTTTTGGGGTCCTCATATTTTTGGCTTTAAGCCCCTAATTACAGGCTGCAATGTTAAGGCAACAAATGTTTTGAGGTTTGACCCACCGCATATTAAGAGTGGCATTTGATTTTATCTCGTTTTTCTTTTTGTTTATCAGTTTTTTGGTTTGTTTGTTTTTTTGTTTTTTTTTAAATGGCAGAAGGTTTCATTGTCACGTTTGCGAACTCCTGTCCTTTTTCTCGGGAATTTTGCTATTTGGTCTACATGTGGGTTCTAACTGGAATTTGAGTGACAGACAGGGAAAAAAGTGCATCTTTAAGGTTTCTCTTATCAACCCCAAATCAAAATAGGGAAAAGAAGAATGGACAAGTTTTATTTTCATCCATAAAGCTATGCCTTTGAAGTAAAGTTTGAACTTGTGAAAGAATCCATCTGTTGCAATGAAATATCAGACTTGTTTAAGTTAATAATAAAACAGACTTGCATAATATCCTTAAACACGTTTTTCTTCGACTAATGGTTTTAAGTTTGTTTCCATCCCAGCAGTCACTTCATTACTGTGCCTCTCTGCACGCCATCATACACACTTTCCCTCACATCAGCTGATGCATTTCTGCCTGTCCCAGCGCAGAATAATGGAAAGCAAGGTTTCACTTTCAGAAATTAATTGGGCTAATATACAGTTGGCCAAAACGGTCTCATTGTACTAAGTTGAATGCATGGTGTGAAGTTCCCCCCTGCCGTTGTTAATTTGCCTTTTCCCGCTGCTATAATGTTTAACTGTTGCTGAATGTCTGCTTTTTGAATTTAGCCAATGATTAATAAATAAAATCTGATTCAAGGTAACCCTCTGTTCCCACCGCTGTTTACATTTGTAAAAAGGATGCATTGCCTATTGCGGTTGCAAAGGGGAGGAACGTTTCCAGCAAATTTTCAAACATTTTCCATGGGAAGTTGAGCTCGGGAATTTTGACAATATTCCAAAGTGGAATTATGAGAATTTAAATAACTGGAATTTGGGGATAATTTTAACAAACTATTATCATAACACGAATATCAAGATTTAGTTTTGCCATAAGACATCTGTGCAAAATAAAACAAACATTTCAACGGATTTATTTCAGAATTTAAGTCGACCCGCATTAAATCTAGTTGTTTAAGCAAAGATTATACAATATATTTTTCCCTAGTTATATTTAAATTCTGTACAAAGGAAATAGCCTTAAATTTAGAACATTTCTGATTAATTCCCGTGGAAGGTTTCCAACTTAAAAAATTTCTGGCATTTTGCAACCATAATGCCTATTTACATCTTAGAACATTCAATTTTTAATGACTGCTCATTTGAATGTCATTGAAATATACCATGAGGAGGTGCAGAGCACAAATAGCATTTAAATGTTTTAATAGTATTCAAAATTGAGATGAAAACTTATTTCTTACCTTGGAAGTATTTTCTTGAACATGTATTTTTTAGAACCTGCTAAGTCTCGTTTGACAAAAATAGCTTCTCTCTCACTGAGGCTTGGTTGTGTAATGGCCACTAGAGGGCAGTATACATTACAGAATGGTGCATGAACACTACATCTTCCCCTGGATGAATGAAAGGTGGAGCCACTGGATGCAGCATGTTGGTAATATTTAGGAAGTTACTGACAGAATAGTCCATTATTTATGGTACAGAAAAGTATTTACAACACAATGAAATTAAGACCGTTTATTTCAAATTGCAGAGGAAAGTCCATATTGCACCTTTCCACTTATGGCTTTCAGCAAGAAACTCAATCACAAAGAAATTACTAAAAATGTTTGAAACATTTACTGAAAATAAAATATGC
>JBBDHI010000014.1:17238153-17256547 GCA_037177115.1 Craterocephalus stercusmuscarum
AACAGGGGTTAAGAAGGGGTGTGTGGAGCTATACTAACAACGATTTCAGACCAAAGGATTGTAGTTTTACTTTATATGAACCAAAAATGAATGATTTACATGTGAAAAGAAAGGATTTAACAGCATGATATGTTTCCTTTAATGAGAAAAATTAGCCCAACATGAATTAACACAAGCAAGACAGAAGGATAAGAAAGAGAGCAAGGAACAAGAATGTGGAACGGCCTAAATCTTCAAACGTTCACATAAAACAGGAGCAGGATGCCAGGTGTTTTTATTTTCACTCATATCATCTAAAACACTGGTGGACATTTTCCTGACATAATTTGTTTACGTATGCATACGCACGACTCTGGTAAAGTGTCATCTGGATTTTCAAAGCTTGTCTGAGAAGTCCTGCATCTTAGGCAACGCCATAAAAACTATTTGCAGGTTGTATTTGGTTAATGCACGCTATCCTGACACGTTTTCATTTATCCACCGTGAATGTCTGTGCAACTTAATGACTGCACAACATGCGACAAAAACCAATAAAACAAACCCGCGTTCTGAAAGTCAGCACAGCCATTCCTGTATTTGGAAGCAGGGTCGTTGATGTTAAACTGTGTCAGCGCATTTTTTTAAAAGGTATGTGTGTTTATGAATCTGTGCGCTTTGCTGTGACAGTCTCATGGACCAGAGTGTTTAGAAGCCGCTAATCCCAGACAGTGATGGAAACAAATGCTCCTCCAGAATTGGCCTTCTATTTTTACCTCCAGTATCCTCAGCTCTTTAAGCATGCATCGTCGCAAACTCTAGCTTAGACACCTAGCACCTCATTACCATTCTGCACTGCAGTTAGCATAGCAAGATGAATTTCCTCCAGTGAGTAAGTGCAGGTCAGAAGTCCACATAACTGACAGCTTTATGACCAGCTGGCTGCTTCAATGTTTCTTCAGCTTTTTAATAAATTAAATTAAATCTACATCAACTACAAAACTACAGAATGAAGTGATAATATATGACTTAAATCAGACAAGTCTTTTCAGAGACTAAACTTATAAAGAATTAAAAAATTACAGTTTGTTTCCCTATAAAGATATCAACAGCTACAGATATGGTCCTACGTGGTTATACAGTAGTTGTGTCTTTATTCAGATCCATGCTGTATCTTGATATTTATGTTGCCTCTCCAATGCAGACTAATCAGCCTTCGATTAAGTGTACAAAGGAGAAAATCAAACAATTCTTTCAAATATTTGACTAAAATTCCTTTGACTGAAGCTAAACTGTCTGAAACTGTAACACCACGAGGAATGAAAATGTTTCATTTTCTGGTTGCCAACAATGAAGAGGACCAGTGAAATACCTTCCCTGTTGGAAAATGACATCAAAGGCTTCCAAGTAAGAACTGGTATGTGACTAGCTGGGAGTGAGAAAAGGTTGGTAAGGCAACCTACAAAATACAATGGATCCCTTACCAAAATCCACCATGGTTTTTTGGGTAGTAACCATAGTAAAACCATAGTTTTACCTTAAAACCATGGTATAACCAAGGTTTCTACATAAAAAACTATGGTAAACCACGGTAGATTTTGGTAAGGGATGACTGAAAACAAAAGTGCAACAAAAGAAAGCAAAAAGAAAACAAAAATAGGAGAAGAAAGGAGAACATACTAACACTCAAACACAAAGCTATGTCCTCATTCCTGTCTATTTCTGTGTGACTCCATCTGTAATCTGTGGTAAGAGGATAAGGAAGTTACTGGCAAGAACGGCTATTGTTTTTATGCTGGGAAATTCACTTTGCTTTCGCATTTCATTTTTAAATCCAAATCTTCTGTATCTATAAAATAAACCATCAAGTCAAAGATACAATCTTCAGTTTTTCTTACAAGTACAACTCGATATTTCATAGCTACGTATAAATCATTTGAATATTTGCTTCTTTTTTCATATATAAAAGTTCAGTTCTCATGAGGGCAATTTTTCTGACATGTTTATCCTCCTTTGGTACTTCTGCACCTTGCTGCTTAGCTTTCTGTGTCACATCTCCTCAGCACAGGTTTAAACAAATACTGTGAACTTACATAAACTGGCCCACTTTGCAAAGGTGTGGACAGGCTCGGAAAATGTCTTCATTACAGTCATGACACCCGTGTGACACACAAAACTTTTCGCTATTCTACTACATGCAACATAGCACAACAAAACTGCTGTGCCATCGAAAAAGCTGACACAGGGACACACTTAGTCCCACCTAACCGCCCTGTGTGATTCACCACATGGTTTACAGCGACAGCTCGGAGAGACAAATTGACCCAGTGGGGGAGAGAAGGGGGGGTGTCTATTTTGGCCATCCGACTGACTGTGTGACCCCTCTGCAGCCTCCTCTGGAGCTGACCCTGCCGGTCACCAGTCAATGCCATCAATCACCGGTGGGTGTTTGGGTCCCTTACAATAAGCTGCAAGGCTGCCTGGTTGTTTTTAAATCTTGTTGTAATGGAAGCGTTTATGTGGTTGTGAGTGTTTGCATGTGGGACAGGAACATGTGGACAAACAAAATAGCATCCAGGGCAAAGCAAAAGCTGAGACATTATCTGAGAACACGCACTGTACGTTATAAAGAAACTATTGTTTCAGTTCAGAGCCGTCACTAGTTCTGCCCCGCTGGCGAGGTCTCGCAGACCTTTATGTTGACTCACTCAGTACATGTTCTTTAGCCTGAATCAACTGCTGACTTCTGCGTTATTCATACAACCCTGACCTTGAATGTCAAGACACATCAGAGCTGAAGTTCTTGATCCAATCACCAAATAAACAACAGCAGTTTCAGACAGGATTTTTCCCTTTTTACACACAAGTTTGAAATTGTGTTGCAATGTAAAGGCACCTGTACCTGTAGAGGACAAGGTTATATCCAGGTTTACAGTCTTCATGCTAAATTATATTAAACAGCTACTAATTAGCATAAAGAATTCTAAATCTTTCCAAATATTCAACTCTCAAGAGTTTCACTAACAAGTTATGCATTTTGTTCACTTTTCCGGGACTCATAAGCTGCACTTCAGGAAATGGATTAACCACCATGATACCACCCACAGCTTCATAAAACGTCATTTTGAGGCCTCAAATTCTGCATTCTGTCTTTGTTATTTTCATCTTTTAAAGCAAATTTGGGCATTCAGGTTGAGATTTACAGTGATCATTCAGATCTGAATAGACAAGTACTGTACATATCAGAAGAGGTATATTTGGTTATAAAATATTTTCAATATGACAGTAAACGTAAAAAGTGAAGCTAACTAATGGTTGACTAATGGATCCACATATGCTAATAGCCTGGTGGTCAGTAACACTAACAAAACAAAGCCTATTTTTATATAAAGTCTATACAGTGACTTAAGAAAATCCAAATCTTGATTGGAGGTAAACATTATGTCTTGGTTGGTGTCTGGGAGCCCTCTATACAATCACTGGAACACTTTTTATTGTTTGTTATTAAATAGTAACCAATGGAATAAAGTAAAAGTAAAGTAAATCAAATGTTTCTTCTAAATAACAATCCTAAAAGAGCATCAGCTGTTTATTCGCAACGCCTACAGTACCAGTGACAGGGTGGTTTGCATTTTAAGATCTGTCACATACCATTTTAAGTGCTGTATATGGTGACAACAGTCTGTGACAATTACTGACATCTTGTGGCCAAACTGGATTTGGGATCTTTAGTGGCATTCACCCACAATCTAACTAAATGTATTCAAATTCAATTGCCTCTCAAAAGATAAAACTGAGACTTTTGTGTCACTCTGAACATCTTTGTTCTTTATAATAAATGTAATATTTTGCAAAAGTGTCACCAGTGTTTATTCTGGTTGGCTACCTGCCTGTATTGCCTGTATTGTTAAAAAAAACAGCATGTATAGTCATGATTCCCAAACTTTCTCCATCACCATTTCTCCATTTTATAGAGGGTAATTTTTCTCAATCCTGAGTAAATTTTCTTATTGGATCCAGCTCATAACCTCGAGGAAGTCCCTGCAAATCCAAATTTTCTGGCTTTCATATCTATTTTTCCTTGTAAAAAAAAACAACAAACATATTTGAAACTAATAAATGTAATTTTATATCACAAACTGAAGCACAAGTCTTGCTTCCACATCCTTGCGGACTTTTTGTTCTGAAGGCTATTTCTGCTGAGAGTGAAACACTGCCACGTCAGGAAGGAGACAGGTGACGCTAACCCAACACAAACACACTTGAGGTAAAAACCGGGTGGTAGTGAACAGGTCTGAGAACATCATCTACAGGCCATGAAGTACACCTGCACTCAGAGAAGACAAACAAGCCTCCCCAGCAGCTGATTAAACAACACACACACACGCAAAAAGCTTCCAACCTCTTATTTATATCCTCGCCCACACAGCAAGACGAAGACCCCGAGCAGAGAAGAAGCTTCACAGACAGACAGTAACAGCTGGTTACAGGAGCGTCGCACAGCATTCGGGTCACATGGGTGGAAGGTTAAAAATCAGCCTCTGAATGAAACTGAGAGAGACAAGTTATCATATCTGTTTGTTAAAAATCAAAAGCCAAAATACTTTAAAGTGTGTTGTAAAGCTTCAAGTTTAAATCTTTACAAAAAAAGAACTAAATCTTTACATAGTGATAAGCTTAAACAAGCATTTAACTAATTTAGCCTGATGTATGACTGAAACAACCAGTGGCTACTGTAATTGACATCCATTTGTAACTGAATATTAAGCTTTGTATTAGTTAATTTTCTCAACTTTGTTTAATCTATTAATTGATTAACAGTTTAACAATTAAAACTATATAGGCTACATAATTTCTAAAAGGAAAATAATTATACAAGTTGATGAAAAACCAAATTAACTGAAAACATACTGTACTAAAGAAAATATACTGGTTTCACTGGGAGCTTTTCTTTCAATCTCAGACAACTACATAAAGTTTTACTATTAATATTATCGTGAATTAATAGCACCTGTATAATTTTGACATAACATCAATTCTCCCATCATCTCTCTTCAACAAACTCATGTCATGTCTGCTCAAATAATAAGAGGTTTGACAATAAGAACACACAAATCTCTCTCTTAGTAGGAGACTAGCATGAGTATCAGATTTTCCGTCATGATAATTTGAATCCTTATATGACACTTAGCTGCAGTGTCCTGCGTGTGTGAGTGTCTCTGCATGTCAACACATCATCTCTCTTACGTTTATGCAACTGACCCGACTGACCAGAGCGAATAGCTGGGAAGATTATCACTGGCTCATTGGCTTCTGATATAAAATAGCTGCATGATATAATCAATCCTTTTAATATTGACTTTATAAAAGCGAAACCCTATTGCTGGAGTGCTGCTGTGTGACAAAAAACAAGGAGATTTATTTTGGCATGAACATGGTATTATAACTCTGGTAGCTACTATGTACTGTCACATGAGCCACTAATTATATTTTCTGTTTAAATGTCATAAACTTGCAATAATTATCAAAAAGCACTTACAGCAAAGTTCAGTAGCTTTTTTCATTGAACTTTCTGTATGAAAAAGTACCGTCATTCATTATAAGGACTCTCCAGCAACAATAGCTTTCTGCTCATGCAAGAGTAGCCTACAGTACAGAATATATAAACTTCCCTCTCACTCGAGTTTAAGCACTCTGTCAAAATAAACCAGCAACACCCATTTTCATTCATCTAGTGACATGAAGATCAATGACATGGGGGGGCTTTCAATGAGCGCAAAAGGCATCGTCTGACCACAAGTTTAACAATCAATTAAGAAATGCTTTATGATTCACCAAAGGCCGAATAATTTGCTCAGCTTGACACCGCCATGCGGCACGTCCAACACTACAGTGCCAGTTACCATTTCACTGCTACGTCAGTTTAACAGCATTGTTGCCATTTAGATGTTTCACAATGAGGTTCACATAAAGAAAAAAAATCTGGCCTTCTTCCGAACAGAATTATTTCATCAGTAACAAACCTGCTGATGGTCTCTCTTGCTCGCCTGGTTCAGTGTGCGTGTTGGATTTGCAACAGCAATGCGCCGCAGCAGCGCCGTCAGATACCAGAGGCTGTAAAAACTCCGCCTGCGCTTGTCTGTTGTCCACCTGGAAGCCTGTAGGGTCTCCGGTCGATTGCTCAGATCTGCAGAGAAACGCTCCCTCTGCTTCCAATCAATCCTACAGAGGAGCGGCGACGCGCAGCGGGGACGCGCAACGACTTCAGATCGATTAGTTTTAGTGGGTGGGTGAAAAAACACCGGAAAAGGCTACTGTGCCATTTCAAAACACTAGTTTAAAACGTACTAGACCTTATATGGATTATAATTAAGCAAAAGTTGGAGATATTTGCTAAGTTTGATTCACATGTGAAAAATCTTGCTGATAAATTACATTTTTAAAAAAGTTGGGATTTTATGACCAAGGCCTTGTCCAAAATTGTTCACACCCCTTCGCAGTAATCAGTGGTTATGCCGTTTCTCGCTTTAACACTAATAAAAAAAAAATAAATCACATAATCCCATAACTGCTTGGTGCTGGTGTTAGCTGGGATTTTGGATTTCTCTTCTTATGCATAAGTCTCTGAGGCTGGAATTGTACTTGTCAAAAATCTCAAATGGATTTATCTCTGAACTCTGGTTGAGCCTATCTAAACTGCCTGATCATCGGAAATGAACTAAGATTTGCTGTACAGAAAGTACACAGGCAAGACAGACACACACATAGAGGTCTGAAGACGCTTCACACGCCTCTGCTTGTTTACATCAATGCTTCCTTTCTCGTGGGAAAGATGAAGATCAGCTTATTATAAGAGGACAAAAAGGAAGTTCCTCTTCAGCGGTCATCACTGAAACGATTTAAGGAATGTTAGTCATGGCTGTGTTTATATGTTGGGGGAAAAAAGTACTTATTAATGTCCATCTAAACAACAAGAATGAAGTTGTGTCAGATTCAGAGTAGACCTGCATGACTTTACTTTCAACATACACTGTGTAAATAAATGTAAGATGAGTTCATAAATATTCTCTGCTGATCTGTGAATTTTGCTGCTCTCCGCAGCTTTTCCACAGCCAACTTAATTTTCATGGCTTTTTCTTATCTTTGCCAAAGGTCTCTTTCATAGAAAATTTCTAAATCAATTTCCTGTTTAGGTCAGAGGTTGTAACAACAGACTGATCGCAACATTCTCTCTAGTGCTCATTAAAACCAGTTCAATCTCAGTTTACTCTTTTATTGGTTTAATAGTACACTTGTGAGATGTGACATATTCATTTATTACCTCTATTAGTTGATGGTTATTTCATCTCAGACGCTGCTCTGCATGGGTTGCAGTCAGTCGATATAGGGATGAACAAACTTCATTTCCCTCCATCAGATAGAGATGTTTTCACATGCCAGGCTTATCACAATTATTTTTTTCATTTCACTTTAAGTGAAACACTATGTAAGACATTTCTGAACCCAAATGATCCTCTGAAGCAAGCTTCTTTTTACAAGTTTATTGAGCTTTTTACTACAACACAGAGGTACACATACAGTACAGCATAATGAGTCTATATATACAGATATTCTGCAAAGTGAATCTTCACATAATAGTTTTAACGCTACAGTTTAGTCATACAGAAATAAATAAAAGAAGCATTTCTTTGAACAAAGTCGACGTGCGTCTTACTATGTTATGACACGCCATTTTACTT
The DNA here is from genome assembly GCA_037177115.1 of Craterocephalus stercusmuscarum. Taxonomy (NCBI): domain Eukaryota; kingdom Metazoa; phylum Chordata; class Actinopteri; order Atheriniformes; family Atherinidae; genus Craterocephalus; species Craterocephalus stercusmuscarum. The sequence goes on from JBBDHI010000014.1 coordinate 17,245,869, forward strand.
ACAGGATTAACAATATATAGCACAAGTATTTTAGATATGCTGAAATCAGACATTGTAACAGCAGGTGACAACAGAATACGCACTCCTTAATTCAGAGTTGTTACAAGTAAAACATGATGTCAAATAGAGGGTCTGTTTGGGTATACAATAGGGTCTGACCAGGTGCTGCTAAAGGGTTACTTCATTTTACGTGACATATGTTAGAATGGAGATGTCATAATTGGTGTATGTACAGACTTTTTTAAATATCACATTTATCATCCCACTCCTTAGCTTAAGAGGACGCACTGACCTGATTGTTCATCAGCAATCACATAGTTTAGGAGGAAGACAATGGTGACGACGCACAGCTGCGATGATTGTGAATATCAAGCCCTGAGATGTTGTTAATGTCTATAAGAGCATCAGGTGCTGTAATAAACGAGGGTGTTAGGAGCCACTCCTCACATGCCTGTAAGGATCCCGTGTGGGCTACTTTACACACAAAACAAACCTGGTCGAGCAATATAGCACACCAAACTTCACATACCGTTAATCAATTTGAAACCTGAAATGAAGGATTTAATTGTTTGAAACTTGCGAGAGATGTTTAATATCCTCTGAGAAGTCTGGTCAGAGCCTCTTGAGATATGATTAGGAGTGAAAATGAAATAAAAATAGAATCATGCATACAAAACACGGCCGTTCTGATCCATGACTCTGCTATAATTTGTCCTTTGGTTCAATGATTCAGTACAAATACATCTGCGTACTCATTGCCCACATTTGAAATGCTGTTTTCTTCTATCCTGACTGGCTGATCAGGATTTCTCTCGGAAGAAACACAGCATGGCTCAACATGAGGCTACAATCTTCTTCACTGCGTCCCACACTGGTGGCTGCTCAGCTGGGGAACTTGCAACTACCCTGAATCAATGGACTCATGATGGATCCAGACAAAAACACTAACCCACTACAAAAAAATATGTTTTTCTGCTGTAAAAGTCAAGTTTATAGGGCCAGGTAAATGTACAACTTAACATTTGCTGACAGGGGATAAAAGTTTCGGACCTGCTGTCACACCGATTCCCGTGACGTGAGACTGAAAATATGTCTGAATGAAATTCCAGGAGAATATAACTATAACTCCGTTTAGAGCATCTGAAATCTACTAAAAGATATGAGTAATCTAAAGTTGCAACTGTCTGTAGAAACTCTAGGAGCATCCCTTATTTGATGATATATGAGTATACTGTAATAAGTGTATACAATAAGCTGCTCTAGAGGTAGTAATCACAAATGTATGCAAAGGACAGCATGTTATATTGATTGTGAGATGTTAAGGCTTGGTAAGAAGATTCACAGGGTACATGTGCAATGCAGGGAATGTACAGTGGCATCATATCAAAGCAATTACAAAAAGTTTCCTCAACATAACTGCAAGCCTTTGCTGGGATTTCCCCATTTATGTTACATCTTCTTCAGTTAAAAGGAAATCCACGTTGTTTTCTTTATTTCTGCATTTAAATCAGTGAATTATGTTTGCACTCAAATTTAACAGAGAAATTGTACAGCACTGAGCCCCGGTTTATGAAAAAGGCAAACTACCTCTCTTGCTGTTTTTGGACACATGTTGAAGTCGATCAGACCTCCGTCGCAGCATTCCAGCTCCAGACCGGAATCATGACACATGCAAAGATTTGAAAGCTTACCCGCTAAGCAACATGCATGAAAGGTGTGGGGCTTCTCTTACAAGCTGCTGTTGCACACTACGCACTCTTATTTATGACAGAGATAAAGGTCATGACTGTCTACAGTATGTCACCCACATGATGCCCTTAAGAAAATATGTGCAGGGGGGTGGAGGAAGCTGTGCATTCACACAAACAGTTGCTGGTCAAAAACCTCTACTGGAGTATACAGCACTATTATTTACAACATGTATAAGGAGCGCTCAGGAATGGGGTCAGCCCTTTGTCAGTTCAGCCACTCAGACATAATCTGTGATACCTCATGACCAAAAGATTTTTTGAGGGAAACACAAGTTAATTTAATTTGTGTTGGAATATTCAAATAAAATAAAGATTCAACTCACTTTCAGCACTGAATGTACTGGAAAGGACTGAAGCCCAGACCCGAGAGCAAGACTGGTCACCACATGAGCAGGACGGCCTTTGTCTAACTAGAAGACTTGGGAGCAACAGATCTTCATCGTCATCTTCATCGGTGATGCAGCGGAGGGACGAGGAGAGAGGCTGCATGCAAGTGGAAGGGGAGGGAACAGTGTTTGGTCATCTTCTGCAGAGAGTCGAAGAAGGAGAAAGAGACCGTCACTGATAGAAATCCCCCTCTTTTGACTGAACTTTAACATTTTTATTAGAAAAAAGGGGGAAATTAAAAAATGCAGCTGAAAGCAAATTTAGCTGATTTTTTTTTTTTTTGGGTGCTTCTTTCATACCAAGCATTTAGTTGAAATTTCCTCAGGTTAGTAGCCATAGAAGTGGGTGTACATGTATGCATAACTCGATATTTGTTTATTACCATCTTATTAACTTGCAGCAGTCTCCTGCTGAATGATGAACTGCCTGTTTGAATCATCCACCTCACCGCCACAATGCACGTCACTCCTATCAATGCAGAGACACACAGTCAACCACTTCTGTTTTCCACCACACACTTCACATCATCATGGTGCGATGAAATACAGCTAGTATTACAAGCAGACTGGTAACATTATGAACACGTTTTCTTTCCATTTCATGTCATTTCAACATTTCCAATACAAATTTATTTCCTCCAACTTGTCTACAGAAACTAAAAGTATGTGAAAAATGCATAGATTCAAAGATTGTTTTCAGTTAGTTAATGTTTAGTTTTTTGCTTTTCTGTATCAATTGTGCCCGACATCCTCACCTGTTATCGTTTATGTCTCTGGTTTCACTGATGCTGTTACCTGTTGGAGAGAAAAAAACTGCAGTTTAACAAGCTCCTACATGTAAAAAAAAAGATTATTCTCAAAACAGATCATTTACCATTATCAATGTTGAGTGGGTAGGACTCCAGTATGTCTCCGTTATATCTTCCTGCTCTGTAGCCCAGTGCCGTGGAAACTCTATAAAAGACCACAGAAGAAACCATACAGGTAAATACCATAGTTACATGTGAAAGTACATGTAAAGACAACTTCTGAGAGCTTCATAAATCAATTGGATTATGAACATTTCTTTCTACGATGTATTTTACACATGCTGTCCATAATACAGCACATATACAGTACATTACACACAATATGTACAATAATCACACAATGAATACTGGATACAGCTGTTAATCCCTTGATGAGATGATCTCTTTGGAAAACCTTCTCTAATCTGGAGCATGAGTCTGTCTGTGGCGAGCTGGGAGCAGATATTTAAACTCACGTGTTACTCTGGACAGAGTTGGGGTTGCAGTTGATGCTGGAGGAGTTCTGCTGTGTCACGTTGCCCTGGAAGAGGGCGTTGCTGTAAGCGTTGGCCTGCTCAGTGGCACGGATGTAAGTGTAGAACGGGTTTGTTGGAGAGCAAACAGGCAGCTGCTTTGGTCTCACTGGTTTTGCTGTCACAATGAGAAAGCAATGTAAGGTGAGGTAAAACTCCCTATTTCTCAGATCACCCAAAACTACACAATCTAAAGATCCAAGGATTCGGCGTAGTACCAATTTGTGCTGCATGGGGACGCCTCAAAGCGTTCTTGGCCTTCATTGCCTCTTTGATGCGGTCCACCTCCTGCTGGTAGCGGCGGCGGTCGATCATAGCGCCCTCTTTGGCATCTCTCAGTGCAGTCTCCAGGGCCTTAACTCTCTCAGCAGTAGACCGAAGACGTTTCTCCAGCTTTGGAAGCTCACAACGCAGATCTGCATTGTCACGAACCAGCTAGAACGAAGCGAGAAGAGGAGGGAGACAAGGTGAAAAAATATGTGGCCAAAGTCACGTTAAATAACAAAACAAGATCAGTTGATCAGCTGTAAATGAAAATTTGCTTCCCACATAATCTGCCCTTAACTTTACATGTTCACATGGCCGGTTGTTCCAGCCGCTCTCATTTATATGTTTCTCACCTGTTTGTGAACCTTTGTAAGTTGGTCCAAGTTATTCTCAAGAAAGGAAATCTTCTGCTTCTGGGTGCTAGACCCCCCGCTATCATCAGGTTCCATTTCGGAACTCTACAGACAAGAAAATGGAGCAGAAAATAAAGAGACATCCTGTATTTTGGCTCATAATGTTGTTTTAAGTAGCAGTCTTATGCTTGTTAGACATCTGAATTAAATGTTTGTGACAGGTTTACAAAAAATCTTTTTTTTTTAATTCCTGAAATCAAAAAGTCAAGGCAAGTTTGATGAGTCATAGTCAGGTCACAAATTCCTTAAGAACAGGGTTCCTTACTTTTTTAACCCGCGACGTGAGGTCTTGAACGAACAGCTTGCGCAGGTTGTGGAGGGTCTGGAGTTCGCGGGCCTGGAAGAAAGGCAGTCGGGAAGAAGGTTAAAGATACAACCCTGGATGATGTGAAGCATGAGGAGGATGGACTGTAACGCATGTTTTACTCACGACAGTCTCCTCCAGACCCTTCAAGTCCTGTTTGGTCTGTTCGTGGCGCTCATGCAGGAATCTGAAGAAACAAACAAAAAGCAAAAGCATGACTGTAAATTTGAAAATATCTGCAGAGTATTGCTGTATCTATCTGTGGCTTTAGTGCCCTCTGCTGGAATATAAAGAAAAGCAGTAATGAAGCAGAATGAAGTCTAACATCAAATATGTTATCTGAAGCTATTAAATTATTATCAATTTAACTGCAAAACATTGATTTAAAAATTCAAAGCTAGTAGATAATACACTAAATATCAAAATATTTGTTTGAGTCGTTCTGTCTGGTGGTCTAGTGGGTGGAAATGGACCTCGTCATCACTTACGAGAGCTCCTCCAGGCGCTCGCTCTTGGTGCTGTCCTGACTCTTCAAGCGCTCAAAGTCTGCTCGCACCTGAGCCAGCTCCAGCTCCAGCTTGGAGTTACGACTGGAAGATAAAATGAAAACACGCATGTTCAGGAGAAAATAAAAGGGAAGAATCTAGACTAAAAAAAGAGAAAAAAAAACGCAGTTCAGTGCACAAAAGAATGGTTGAATTGAATTGTCAACTATGAAAGTAATAGCTAATTTACACATTATCATATTAACGGCATTTATGTACATAATAAATGAAAACAAATGCTAATCACTAACTCAGAGAGCTCATCGATGATCCTCTGCTTCTCATTGATCTCATCCCGCAGGCGGGCCAGCTGCTTGTGATGGAGGCCACGGTGAGACTCCCCCTGCTGGCGAGGAGCCCCCTGGAAGTGAGAAACACCGAAGTTGTCAAAGATCTGCATACGCATTAAAACCATAAACAATGAACAGTTACCAAAATGTCTCACAAAGTGACATAATTCTTTGTAGTTGTAACCAATAATTCTTCATAACTGAGCATCGGAGGCAGAGGAGCAGAAACAATTCAGACTCTGAGGAGCCGTGTTCTGTTATCAGATACCAGTTCACAGGATGAATTAACGGGAAGTAAATGCTTGAAACAGCAGAAGCAAATTACATCTAAAAGTAAAGTACTTTTTATGTGTGTGAGGAGACAGTATGTACAAAAATCCCCTTACCTTCACATTTCCATTCTCAGTCTCGCCCTTTTCTTCGTCCTTCTCATCAAACAGGGAGTTATCTGATAGAAGTAAAAGCAAAGCTTTTCTCGCAGCCGTTACATCTCCATCAGTGTATTTTTGTGTGCACATGTGCTGTGTGTCACCTTTGTCTTGCAGCTTAGCCAGCTCTTCGCTCAGGGAGTCGTGACTCTCCTCCAGCTGCCTCTTCTTCTGCTCCACGCTCTGCATGTACTCCGTCAGAGAGCGGATCTTCGCCTCATGCTGTCCAAACACCCACACGCCGTCAGATCAGGATAAAATGACTCAACAAAAACCAATTCACACCTTAAATATGCTTCATTCAGCTGCCCACATTTCCTTTGCTTGATTGAGTTTTTAATAACTACACCCCTTCGTTTCCTTACCTGAGAGATGAGGAGCTGGCAGGAGGACAGCTCCCTCCCGGTCTCCTCCATCTTGCGGTGGCACTCCAGCTGCATGTTCTCCAGCTGCCGGCAGCGCTTCACCATGCTCTTCACCTCTGACTTGATCTTGCTGATGTACAGGCGAGCCACAGTGAACTCCTCCTCAATCGCACCACTGATCTCCACCGGCTCCGCCAACACAACACATTTAGGTTATTATTTCATCCGCGGCCCGAGACGGATAACTGTGTGTCCTCTCGGTGAAAACTATTTCCTGCTCACCAGCTTTATCTCTCCGTTGCCCACGATGGTGCTGAACTCGCTGAGGTCCCTCATGAGCCCGTTGAGGACGTCAGCGATGCGTTTCCGCTGCTGGCCGCTCACCTCCTGCATACGAGACAGCTCTGCCTCCAGCTCCATCAGACTCGCCTGCAAAACAGAGACATAAAAAGCAGCTTTTCAGCATTTTAATGGATATTATCAGCAAAAATCTGCTTTTTTTTTTTTTTTAGCTTGCTTAAAATGTAAATAATTTTAGAAAAAGTGGAAATTTTGGGGGTTTTGGGTAGGATGAAATTTTCCAAACATCAATATTAAGATAGTGATCAGTTAGGGTAATTTTTCTGTCATATAGCTGTACTGACATCTATTGGTGCTGTAGCAACACAATTTAGCAGTTATATATACAGTGGTGGAGAAAAGGTTTCCGACAGCCTTGAAAATGTACAAACAAATGTACATTTTTTCAAATTAAAGAATTTTAATGCCTTTTTTCAGGTTTTGTTGCGTATTTTTGCTATGGCTGTAAAAAAGAAACTGCATTTGAAGACCTAAAAGTGATTCTTAATGCACAATTTTGAACATGTAATTTTAACATGTATTCATTGTTTTACTGTGACAGACTAGCGACCTGTTCAGGGTGTACCCCGCCTCTCGCCTGCTAACAGCTGGGATAGGCTCCAGCCCACCCGCGACCCAATTGGATTAAGCGGTTCAGAAAATGTATGAATATACATTGTTTTATTGTTTTTTTTATTATTTTGTATGCATACTATCTTTTGCTAATATTATACAGAGCTCTGGTACAATGTTCTTGTTTTAAATGTGCAAAGAGAAAATGGACAGGAATGGATTAGATTTTTTTTTTACCAAATGCATGGGTTGTCCAAAAACTTTTTGTAGTTTTACTTCATGAGAGCATCATTTGGTTTATTTCTGCTTAATTATTAGTCAAAGACATTTTTTGCAAATGTAGCAAGCTTGTAAGCTACACTAAAAATATCACAAAGCAATAGTGTAAACTATATATGTACAAATACATTGCTTTCATCCAAGATTTGCTCTTCTATGGTTTCGGCCCTATTATCCTTTCATGGAATGTGTGCTGCTACAACAGGCGCTTGTCTCTGTGGAGCCTCAGCCAAGCGAGAGCATCCTCCTGTTCTACCTCCTGTCTCTGATTTGGCACTCCTTCTGTTCTCTAATTACAGCAGAGTAAAGGTTCGGTACCATCTTCTGGGCCAGTTGGTCGGCCAGCAGCTGGTTCTGCAGGCCCTTCTCCTCCACCTCCTGGCTCTTCTGGTCATAGTTGATGGCCAGTTCTTCCAGAGCCTGAAGGACCTCCTTCACCTCCGCCTTGGCGCAGTCGCTTTCTACCTGCAGCCTGCCGAGCTCAGCCTGGACCTTGTCCCCGTCGCCACGGGAGGAGGCGAGGAGCTGAGGGAGGGAAGGGGTGGAAAAAAAGGAGGAAACGGGCCGAGAGACACGAACAGAAGTGAACAATCAGCTGAGATACTGATACGGAAACAAAGTCAGAGTTTAGTGTTCAAGCATTCAAGCGTTCTGTGTGTGTGTGTGTGTGTGTGCACATAGCGTGAATTTAATGTGTGAATGAGCTTATTTTCTCACCTCATCCTGATCCAGCATCTGCTGCTTCAGTTTCTCCACCAGCTGGCACTGCAGGTTGATCTCATCATCCTGCATAAGCATGATGTTAGCATACAGTAAATGTCAGTAGATCCCTTTCATTCATGTGAATGAGAGGTAAGAGAAACAGCTTTACTTAAATCTCGTTTACAGATCAACAGTAGCTGTTAAAAATTTCTGAGAATAGCAAAAAACTACAGCTTGACTTTACATAACAGATAAACATGACAGCACAGAGGAGGATCTGTTCTCATAATGACTCATCTAGCTTATGTGCTACAACCTTGTCGTCCAGCTGCTTGTATAGCTTGCGGATCTCCTCCTCGTACTTCTGCCGCTCCTCCTCAGAAATGCGGACCACGATGGAGGAAGTGTCATTGTCCAGAATGGGGCGCTCCTCCACGGACTCAATACGGGTCACCACGTCTGACGTGGTCCGCTCCGTCTCAGGCACGTCTTCTCCTGCGGGGAGGGGTGAAGGTCAAAAGAAGGCGGGAACAACTCTAACAATGTTTTCTGCCCGAATTGCAAAATGTTAAACGTCACCATTTCTCCAGCGTTTGAGCTCAGACTCCAGCTTCTGGATGGTGTCCTTCAGGGTCTTGTTCTTCTCCTTTTCCTTTTCGTACTTTCTCTTCCACTGCTCTGCCGTCAGCTCCAGGTTGATGGAAGCGGTGTTCCTGATAGTCTTAGCACTGTTTCACAAAAATCAAAGCGAGATGGGAAGGAAATGAAGATAACATAATGCTACTGAAGAACATCAAAATATGAGCAAATACAACAAAAAACTGGACTTTGAGAAAAAATTATGCCTGATTAATTCATATACCAGACAAAAAATTGGTCTTCAGACCTTTGTCGATTTTTTCTTTTTTTTAAAAATCTTTCCCAATTTCAAAACTATTTGATCTACAAAGCATTGCAAAATAAATGCAGTGCAGTGACCTGGATGATATGATCAAGCTGAAATTTGGGCAGCGTGTGATAAAGGCGGTGTTTTATTCACTTTCTTACTCCATTTATGAGCGAATGTTTCAATCAAAAGTTTTAATTGACAGATAAATCTACCGTTGTCCAAACATTAGCGTTGATTTGGTCTCTGCGTCATTGTAGCTGGAGGGAGAGCAGCAGATGAACATGGTGGTGCGACAGTTCCCACCAAGGGAGTCCTGCAGGATGCGCGTCATTTTGCTGTCACGGTATGGGACGTGAGTTTTCTGCAGCGAAAAGAGGAAGAAGATGAAGAAGAACAAGATGGTAAAGATGATCATCAGTGTAGTGAAATGAATTTAAAACAGAGGATGCAAAAGAAAAGTAAAGAAGACACAGACTTATTATACTTCAGCCAGCTAGTCTGACATGTAACGGGTGGAAATAAATGCTTTTGTGAAAACATGCTGGAGGTGGTAGAGTTACAAATTTACTCTCTGAACATGGAAACAAAAGGGACGACTAAGCTTAAACGATTTTGAGGCTTGAAATTCTACATTGTAAACAAACTTAATATGAAGCTGTCACTCTAAAATTAAGTCTTTTTTAGATCCTCAGATAACATGCTGTTAGTATAAAGTGTTTTTAGTGTAGAAATTCAGTAAAATAAACCCTTTATTTAACTCTTACCGTTCCCTCAGCCAGAGCAGAGATGACATTTCCCAGAGCAGACAGAGACTTATTGATGTTTTTCGCCTCATCCAGGACAGAACCAGCAGCTCCGGTCTTACTGACCTGTAATGAAAAAGGCATCACTATCAACTCAATTGTGATGATACAGAAAAGTTGAGTAAAACCACATTAGTCATGAGTCAATGTGTTAAAGCATGTATTTTCAGTCTATTCTGACCTTCTCGCTGCCAGCCAGATCCACCAGGTAGAGCTTCCCGCACAGCTTCTGCTCAGTTTCCACATGCTCCTGTTTGATGTTGATCAGGAAGATGCTGTGGCTGCGAGAGCTGTGTTCATTCATGTCTGCACAGAGACAGAGGCAACAAAACAGTCAGAGAAGGAAATGAATGCATAGTTTATTAAAGGAAACATATCATGCTTTTAAATCCTTCCTTTTCACATGTAAATCATTCATTTACGGTTTATAAAGTAAAACTGCCTTTCTTTGGTCTGAAATCGTTGTTAGTATAGCTCCACACACCCCTTCCTAACCCCTGTTCTGAGGTGTAGAGATATATATGCGGCACCGGAAGTTAATAAATTACATTTTTCAGCACTCCTGAACGCTCGAAAAAGACAAAAACAGGTATTTAATTGCTTTAAAAATGGATTTTGCATGAAATGTTCCCTTTAAAGTTTAAACTGAGAATCCTTTTCATAGAGACACATATGTTTAGAGACATGTGGGAGAAAATAGTAAATCTCCTTGATCTCACTGTAATACATACCAAAACAACTCCAGCAAAAAGAAAAAGAAAAAATAAACTGATTCACTGCTGTTTATAATTGCTCTTATTTGTGTACATTGTATTTATAACATTGTTTTACTACAGTATAGTTTTTTTTCTTTTTACTATTTTAATTCTTTATTCTTTATTTGTTTTTGCACTATCCACTTTGCTGCAGTGACAATGTGAATTTCCCCGTTGTGGGACAATAAAGGATTCTCTTCTCTTCTCTTCTCTTCTCTTCTCTTCTCTTCTCTTCTCTTCTCTTCTCTTCTCTTCTCTTCTCTTCTCTT
>JBBDHI010000014.1:17344508-17359611 GCA_037177115.1 Craterocephalus stercusmuscarum
TTTGAAACTCTGCTGCATTTTAAAGGCCTGGCCGCCTTCTCTCGTGATCACTGCTGGCAAACTCTCTCTCTCTCTCTCTTTCTCTCTCTCTCACCCGTGACAGCTCTGCTGCGCGCGAGTTGAGAGCGCGGGAGCCGTGCCACACTATGCGGACACGTGCACGCTCCTCTCGCTCCCTCTCTCTCTGAGTGATGCAGAGATTCCAGCGCTCGCGCTGTCAGCCGCTGGACTTCAAACTGACAAGACTGCATTGAAAATAAATATGCCAAATTCTGCATTTTAATGACAAATGAGGACACATATTTATTTTTTCTTCGATTTGAGATATTTCTTCGTTGAGGCAGACAAGGAGTAATATGGATGACCAACCCAAGAAAAGCGGCTGAGGATTTCGAAACGGTCTGGATGAAACGGTTCGGCTGCCTTTAGGGGCTGGTTAGCGCACTTTACGACAATTAAATAGTCAACAGGCATGATTTTCATATAGCAGCTAAATAGCAAATAAACCACACTGCGTGCGCTTTTTGCTCTCTAAAATCTTATTTCGACTGAAGAACCAATTTCTTGGGGATAAAAATGGCTCACCTAATCCGACACAAGCTCACCAACAAACTGACCAATGCGGCCCACACGGTGTCCCACAAATCTCAGGCCAAGGTCAGTGGAGTGTTTGCCCGGCTGGGCTTTCAGGCCGCCACGGACGAGGAAGGGCTGGGTTTCGCCGAGTGCGACGACTTGGATTATGATTACAGGCAAGGGATGCAGATGGATGTCCTCCAGGGAGACGAAGAAGGGGGGGACATGGAGGGAGAGGGAGGTTTGGAGGGAGACAGCCATTACCAGAGAGATGGCACCGGCCCGAGGCCCTCCTCCCTGAAGACCGGGGGCTCTTTGGACGAAGATAAGCCCAAAATCACATCATGGGAAGCTGGCTGGAACGTCACCAATGCCATTCAGGTAGACTTAAACAGTTTCTATATAGTAGAATGCATGTGCTGCCTGCATCAGGCCTAAAAACAGACAAAAAGTCACCTTGAAGATTTTTCTCTGTACAAATAGGCCACTTTTTTTAACCATATGAGAATGCGTTTTAAACTCAGCGCAAGATTTGAACAAATCCTGTTTAGTGTTGTAGCATGAAATTATTCATAGGTGATATATCTGATTAAAAGAACACCATTTTTCTATCATTAAATGCAGGCTTCAATTACACGTTTAATTCGCGATTTGGGGGGAAATCCAAAGCAATGTGACGATCTTAGCGTTTATTTATTCAAATCTTTTTATCAGTGGGGCTGCAGGCAGGCCTGTTTGACTTTGATAATACGAGGGTGAATGGCGCGTGCTTATCGGTGTCTCGATCAAATTAAAGTTTTCACAAAAGGAATTGAACATTTCGTTTTAAATTATTTCCTACCCCTCGTTTTATTTAGATTGCAGTCTAAGCATGAAAACAAATTAGTAATAATAATAATAATAATGATAATAATAATAATAATAATTCATGTATTGCTGTAATTCAGGCTTTGGAAATGAATCTGTCTTGAAGAAATGTCAGTGCTGCATTTTTATATGAATGCACAAAATATAATGCGTCTGCTATTATGTAAGAGGGGGGCTCTGTGAGCAAGTCATTGCATGCCTGGGCTGATCGGCCTGTCACTGCGATGTGGGCCTCGTCCATTACCACTCAACTGCGCTTCTCTGTCCGCAGGGCATGTTCGTCCTCGGCCTGCCGTACGCCATCCTCCACGGCGGCTACCTCGGTCTCTTCCTCATTATCTTTGCGGCAGTGGTGTGCTGCTACACCGGCAAAATCCTCATCGCGTGTCTGTACGAGGAGAATGAGGACGGCATACTAGTGCGCGTGAGGGACTCCTATGTGGACATCGCCAACGCCTGCTGCGCGCCGCGCTTCCCCGCGCTGGGCGGCCACGTTGTGAACGTGGCTCAGATCATCGAGCTCATCATGACCTGTATTCTTTATGTGGTTGTCAGTGGAAACCTGATGTACAACAGTTTCCCGGGCTTTCCCGTCTCCCAGAAAGCTTGGTCAGTGGTGGCCACAGCCGCGCTCCTGCCGTGCGCGTTCCTAAAGAACCTCAAGGCCGTGTCCAAGTTCAGCCTTCTCTGCACGCTGGCGCACTTCGTCATCAACATCCTCGTGATCGCCTACTGTCTCTCCAGGGCGCGCGAGTGGGCCTGGGAGAAGGTGAAGTTTTATATCGATGTGAAGAAGTTCCCCATTTCAATTGGCATCATTGTGTTCAGCTACACGTCCCAAATCTTCCTCCCCTCCCTGGAGGGAAACATGCAGAAGCCCAGTGAGTTCCACTGCATGATGGACTGGACTCACATCGCAGCCTGCGTCCTCAAGGGTCTCTTTGCCCTGGTGGCCTACTTGACATGGGCAGACGCCACCAAAGAGGTCATTACGGATAATCTGCCTTCAACCATCCGAGCTGTGGTGAACCTCTTCCTTGTCTCCAAGGCTCTGCTATCTTACCCCCTGCCGTTCTTTGCCGCAGTTGAAGTTCTGGAGAAATCCTTTTTCCAGGATGGCGGAAGAGCCCTCTTTCCTGACTGCTACGGCCCCGGCGGGCAGTTGAAAACCTGGGGTCTGGGCCTTCGAGTGGCCCTAGTGGTATTCACCCTGCTTATGGCCGTTTTTGTCCCCCATTTTGCTCTCCTTATGGGTTTAACTGGGAGTCTGACTGGCGCGGGACTGTGCTTCCTCTTGCCGAGCCTCTTCCACCTAAAGCTCCAGTGGAGAAATCTGCTGTGGCACCACGTCTTCTTCGATGTTGCCATTTTTGTCATTGGGGGCATATGCGCCATATCTGGTTTTATTCACTCTATTGAAGGCCTCATAGAGGCGTACAAGTACAACATTCACGACTGAGAGCTCTGGAGTTTACCTCTGTTGAAATAGTGATGCCCCATGAAGGATGCAGACCTTACGAAAACACGTGGACCATTGACTTAAAATCTCCAGAGGAGGTATATTTGTGTGAAATGTACATCTTTTTATTTTGCCTTCGTGATAATGTGCAATAATAAACTCTACAGTCATAGTGTAAAGTAGTCTATTCATTCCAGAAAAAAAAAAAAGTGTTTTATTAAGTGGACAGAGGAATATGACCCCCGCATGGAAGGGGGTCCAGGTGTCAGTATCATGCAAAGATTCAGTGAAAATGTCTGCCGTGGGTTTAACTGTGAGTGTGTCCGTGTTTATAACTGGAGAATGAAATATGTGCAAAAACAATGGAGTGAATATGATGTTATTGGTTTTTTGAGCTGCTAGGTATCATACATCCCACTTCCAGAGAAAACAGAAGGCATCAATCAGATCAGATGGTGCTTTAGAAACCATGACTAACTTATGTGTAGTGGTTTGAACAGAATTCTTCTTTTTTCTAATGGTTTTGTGTTTTCTTTTTCATTCTTATACCAGTTGTAGTCCTTGATGGCTCGTTTGTTTTCTTGGTGTTTTCAAATGTCATTCTGGATGAAGTGAATTCAAAGTGCAAGCAAGTGGGTCCTACTGTGCTATATAAAAACGTCCGTCTGATAATATTCTGTTCCTATTGAACTTGTCAATTGTGATTTATTGAAACTAATGGTGTGTGAGACAAAGAGTATTTGTTGACCTAAGAGATAAATAAATCAAGTATTTTATGGCTGGTGATTCTAATGTTTCTTTGCTTAGCCAAAGTGTTTCTTATTGATTTGACTTTCGTTTTTATTGTTCTGTGATTTGTTGAACTCCTATCTGAAAAGGGTTGATGAAAGTGAAAGGAACATTAAAAAAAAGATGTGAGGTTTCAGTTGCTGACACTGAGTTGCAGACGGTTGCACATTTCAATCATTTTCAACATGCAAACATATAAACGATTTTTTGATCACTTGATCCTGTTGATCCAGTCAAGACTTATGAAGAAAAAAACCGATTGTTGCTCACACGATAAATTTAACAAGTCTAAGTATACTTTTCACTTCCTTTTAGTTGATCAACCATGACTAGTCTTCATTCTTAAAATGAGGACGTTGTCAAAATAACCTCTCGATTTTGAAAACAGCCTTCAGTCATCCGTTGAAAACACTGCTCATTGTCACTGTAGTGCATAAACATCTCCGTAGTTTGACCCGAGTTAGACTTGACTGTATTGATTTTTGCTCTACTGAGGCTCAATTGTGGTTAAGAATAACAGAGCTGGATGCAAAAGATTGTTTTCTCTTCCTGAAACAGGCAGCCATATAACACATCACTCTCCCACAGCTGTGACATGTCAGTAGGTTTCACTTCTCATTGAGGAACAAAAGAACAGGAACTTAGTGGCTCTAAAGTAGCAGAACAAAGAGGCAGAGACAGCAGATGAGCTCTGGAGCGACCTTTGCTACATTTTTCATGCTGCATTTCAGGTACACTTCCTTATATCAACAGATAGGTTTGTTGTAAGCAATGTACGATTATTTGAATATATGTAAATTTCTCTGAATTTGCCTACATTCATGTTAAAATCTTCAGCGGAGTGGCAGTTACCACAGGATGTCTGGCAAAATGCTTCCCTGTGTGGCTGTAATGCTCGTGCTGCTCTCATGCACCTATGCAGAGAATCCTGCAATACAAGTCATCCTGACCAACAAGGGGCTTCAATATGGTAAGGAAACGTGAGATAAGTTACCTCTTCGTGAATTGACTGTTTTTTTTTGCATGTTTTCCAATTTCTTTGTAGTTGTATGAAGCTATAGATGGTTTATTGTACATGAGTTTCACTGAAATAATAAATGTGCTGTTTGTCAGGGATGCATGCTGTCACAGGACTGATCCAGTCGAAGTTGACGAGTATAACGTTCCCTGACATCAGTGGAACAGTTGATATCTTGATCGGGCATGTGTACTACACACTTACAGGGTAGGCTTATGTTTGATGCTCATCAATACAAAAGTGCTTTCTGGGATCCAAGAATAACTGCTGTCAGCATCATGATAATATTGTTCCTTCACCAGCTGATTCCTTTAGCTTATTTTCAAACAAGAAACATTGGTAGACTCACCTTATACCTCCGTTTTTTTTTCTTTCCCAATGTGTAGCATCACCATAACAAAATGTGACCTTCCAGAGCCAACTGTGAAGTTTTTTCCGGAGCACACAGGATTCAGAAGTTCAATTGTAGGACTCAATGTCGCATTAACAGGCGGATGGTCGACACGATTTGGCGTAATGTGAGTATTCCCAAATTTCCTGATCATCTTCTTGATGTTGAAGGATACACTTTTAATATAAATCTTATATCTGTATGGTTAGATCAAAAATAACACCTGGGATCAGTTTTAGAACAGGTTATCTCTTTACATATAATGAAACATACCAAGACAAAAAAAAAGCATTATTGTTCTCAATTAAATGCTGTAAATTAGATAGGTCAAAGTATGTGAGCAGAGAGACACTAGTCATTGCTTTGGTTGCTATTAAACCAAGAAACAATTGTTAGGACTCTCAAAGAATTGATTCTGCACTTTCATGCTTATAAATGAGGAACTTGTTGTTCTTCTCCCTTTCACAGTCATGCAAGAAAAGTTAGCTATGATGTCAAATATGTACTACTTGATGACTAATGTTAGCAGGATGTAGTTACAGTTTTGAATGATTGCAAATATTAGTGACAGAAAGTAAAAAGAGGACAAAAAGGAAATGCTACTCCTTTGACAAGATAGATTTCCAATCATATTTATTTTGCAATAACTAACTTTCGCTGGTTAAATACTCAACAGAACTGTGTGTCTTGTGCTTCGTATTTTCAGACGTGACGGCGGATCATTTGATATGGCTATATATAACATAGCTGTGACCTCTGTAGTGGAGTTGGGGGCAGATGCTAAAGGACATCTGTCTGTCACCAGCGTCAGCTGCGATGCTCAGGTTGGAGATTTCAGTGCCAGATTCTATGGTGGAGCCAGGTACATTAAAAGGACATAAACAAGAGATTTAGAGTGGTGATATAGATCTCATGTCACAAGCCTTGACATTTTATTTTTCAATAGTTTTATCATCCAGCCATTTGTGAAATATTTCAAAGGACAGATCATTGGAATAATAAAAAGCAGAGTGAGTGTCTCTAAACATCTTAACTACATTTTGCAGCACAGGCCTGGCCTTTAGCTGTGATACTGACATGTATTCCTGAAATAAAACACAGAAATGTAACTTCTTTTCTCTTTAGATCTGTCCTACTGTTGAGGAATCTATTGATATATTGGAGCACCATCTACAGGCCATGAACGGTATTTCAGACGACTAAAAATTCTCAATTTTCCAAGATGGAAAGACATTAGTCCAAAAATAAAACAGCACTTTGATTTTCTATTGAAATCCTTTAACCGACTCATACATTTTTGTGCTGTTTAGTTTCCTTCAATGTGGATCAAGTTCTTTCTCTTGAGCTTCCTCTAACTGGGTCACCGATAATCAACGCTTCAAGTATGAAACTAGGGCTCAAGGTAAGGAGACACACATAGCAGTGAGCTCCTAGAATAACGGATAAAAACCAGTTTATCCCAGACAGTCTATGCAGTGCATGTTTGACATGCATTCATACCACCAGATAACATCAAATGTAACGTGCAGCTTGTACAGCCTCATGTAATTATGTGCAACATTTTATTTAAAGGGAGAGTTCTACAATATCAAAACTCATGAAGAGCCGCCCTTTGTAGCCGAACCGTTCTTCCTGCCTGAGCAGGCGGATCACATGCTGGCAGTGGGTCTGTCTGAGTTCACGCTGAACTCTGCCTTGTTTGGCTACTTCTCAGCAGGAGTGCTTCAGGCCCTCATCAACGATAGCATGGTGAGTGTGAAGGAAACGAAAAATGGATGACCCGACGTTATGATGTGAATTAATTCACTCCTATTTGTTGAGTATCACTCTCTTCTCTAAACAACATTCATGGTAAAGAAGTATTTTCTCATCCCAGATTTCTGAAAGGTTTCATGTACACCTGAACACCAGCTCAATGGGAATGTTTGCTCCTCAGGTAAGTTTTTGTTTGTTTGTTTGTATGTTTGATTGTTTAAAAAATAAAATCAACAAAGATTAGATAAACAACATAAAACATATTTGCCGAAACACAACAAGAACTTTTTGCCAATATTTGTATTTAATAAAAAGTCCTCAAGCGAACTTCCAACAAATCTGTCATGTGGACATTTGCAGACGGTGAATATAAGATTCCTAATTTGCAGATATGCCCCAAAAATTTGTCAGGATTATTTAAGTCAAGATTGTTTATGAGTCGCTGCATTTGCACTGTTTTATGTCATCATGCACAAATTAGAGTCAGATCTCATGTCTACAGGCTTTACTGAGGAAATCATGACCAAGTTAGGTTTAACATGTATATCATATTTCCAACATACAGTAGTTAATTTCAGTGTTTCTGAATCTTACCTTATCAAAATAATGTGCTTTATAAACCTTTACACCTATAAACCTTTATCCTTGAATAAGTCAAAAATAGTTTGTCTGCCCTTTGTTTGTTTGTTTGTTTTGATTCATTTAAATGGCTAAAATAGGAAAGCTAAACATGGAAAAAGATAAGCAGTCCTTTAAATTGGATCAAATCATGTTGCTTCAGTTTAAAATTTACTCATTGAACAAAACAGATACTTTAGATTAATTTCAAATCAGTAGTGAATCAACATTTAAAGGGGTATTCTGCAGGAAAATGTCATGTGTAAGAGCGACATATATTTACCATATAGATAATGCATATATTTTTAAAAATCAACATGCAAATCAAAAGTTTTTACTGAGCCCATTTGAAATGTTTTGATCAGCACATAAATCAGATAATCCTGTCAACCATGAAGAGTCAGTTTTGTATATTTCAAATGAGATTGAGCAAACACACAAATCTGAGCCTCATTACTAGCCTTTATGTAGGAAGATGTAAAGCTGGATTAGTTGATGTGACAACTGAGGTTGACAAAACATATGTAACATATTTATTACACAGTAATAGAAACACCAAGTAGCCTACATCCAGTCTGACTGTTAAACTTACTCACAGATACTTTTTAATTAAATTTGCTTTGACATTTCCTTTTGCTGTCATGGAAATTCATCAATATTTTTCCTCTGAACCTTAAGCTGCACCAGCACTGTTTCTATGGATCTAAGAATTCCCATTTCTCCTGTGATTCAGATTCAAAGAGATCTATAGATTATTTACATGCTTCTTCATTTTGACCCACTTTAAATTGAAATATCACTTATTTGAGAATGGATGGTTTATCATGAATTTTTTCCCCTCAGCTTCCCAAACAGTTTCCAGGTCTGTTGATGGATCTGCAGGTTTATGCCAGAGAAGCTCCAAAGTGTTCCTTTCAGCCCGGAGTGGTTAAACTGGATGTTCAGGCCGCTGTGAAAGCCTTAGGCGTTGAGCCAAATGGTACCCAGATCCCATTGTTCAGTCTCAATGTTGTGAGTACCTGCTGATTAAATTACCTTCATATATCTCATTTTATTCTTCCTTATTTTTTATATCACTGTTTTTGACTTCAGTTTGTTCGGTTCATTTTTTCCATATTCAGCATATTGAGCAATTAATATATCAACTATAAAAACTTAGATTTACTTTCATTCAAAAAAAAAGAATTCTAAATCTCATCTCACATGTTCTTCCAGGACTCAAAATTTAGTGTGAAAGTGTGGATTGCTGATGAAAGATTAAAAGGCTCTGTCATGATGGATAAGTGAGTTCATCATAATAACGCACCACTGAGGTTTTATTTTTTTTTTAATCTAAAACTGTAATTCAAACGATTACTATTTTCTTTCAGTGTTACACTGACCTTGGTTTCAAGTGAAGTGGGGACTGTTAAGGTAAATGTAACAAAATAACAAAATGAACTTCACATTTCATGATGGTCACAGCATGTTTGTCCTTGTAGATCGATGCGATGGAAAACGTAGCGAGGATGGGCGCAATGGTAGAGTTAGCACAAGTGAATGGTGAGTTTCAACCTCATCACTGAGCACATAATTCTCATCAGTGATTGATTTCTTTTTTCCATTCTTCAAAAAGTACTTGATAACTATATTATAGTTTTCTGGAAAAGTAAGACATGTTGAATTTAAAGCATGCCCCAAGCTTTAGCCCTTATAATTGTGTAGACTTCCTAAATTGTGTACATCACTTTTGACCTGAAATGTATATTCCTGTTGCAGCAAAACTGGGGAAAGGCATCATTTTACCCAGAATGAGAAAAGCAGTTCTGGTTAATTCAGTTCTTAAGATGGAGAAGGTCAGTAATAAGGAAAAATAACAATGCACGTAATTCAGTTAAGGTTTCACTACTTGGGCTGATCAGTGTCTCGTTTCCAAACAGGGATTCATAGCTGTGTCTTCAGATGCAAAGATCCTACAAACAGAAGATGAATTCACCGGATAAACAAACCAGGATGATCTTTATTTCAGATTTTACACCACGGATCAACTTTCCCCAAATCACTTTGCTCTATAAGAAAGCTTGCTATGCAACAAACTCACTCATGCACAATCAGGTCACATTTTGCCTACATCTACAAATACTCACTGGAGAATGTTGTTAATTTTCCCTCCTTATTAAAATATTTTATAAATGCTTTTATACTGTTTTCATTTTGTGCCAGAAAAATTTTATAATCCTTAGTTTAAAGTTATTTTAACTTCAAGAATGACAAAAAGCCCTGTGCTCATGAAATGATGAAATCTTTATTTTTAAACATTTCAGTGTGCACTCTGCAGATTCTGTCACATCTTCACATTCTTGGAATGTAAAACCATCAAAATATAAATATGCACCTATTTACAGCCCCGGTTCTTAAAATGTTCCCCATAGAAAAAACATCACTTTCTTCATGAAAGCAGACAGTGAGTGGGATAATAACTGGCTGACTGGACCAGAGAAGACTTCAGACAGGATGATCCGTATCAAGATGTAAAGTGGAAAGCTGGGAAATTTTTATAAAATACAAATCAAATTAAAATGGTAGCAGGAATTTCAAAAAGACCAAAAGGATGTAAGTACTGAAATTAGAGCGAGAGGCATTGTGGAAGATGTGATGGTACTGAACTCAGACTGAATCACACCTCGCTGAATAAACGCTGACAAACAAGCACTTAAAGTTTAGAACTCGTCTGTAGTAGTTTGAGAAATCAATGCAGATTAGAAAAAGGGGCGACTACGTAGCACCTGAGAGTCCTTAATGGTGTAGAAAAGCAGAAAAACTGCACTTTCACTTGCAAACTACCACAAGTAAATAGCTTATCAGTATGTTTAACAGCCTTTGTCATCATTTAAACCAGAGTAAGAGTTCAAACATACACAGACCTTTTGCTCAAAATCACAATTTAAACTAAAGAGTTTGGGGACTGGTGAGCGTTTACAACCCACTAAATACTGGTGAATGCCAACATGTTGTTCTGTTCACAAATACACTTTTCATAACTACAGTATTTCCTACAAAGGCTTTCTACTTAAACACGCCGAGAATAAAGCTAAACATTCAAGTATGAACATTCTTGGACTGTAACACTTTACTATACAGCACAACATTACTGTAAGAGAAAATATAAGAAATCAAGTAGTTTTTTTAAATCAAAAACTTGACCAGAAAAGCTTAGTGACAACAACTTGAGACCATTTCACCAAGCGGACAGATGATGCAGACCAAACAGCATCAGCATCAGCATCTGGGTCCATCTTCTGTTCCTGTGGCATGGATCGCTCCTGACCCGCACATGCAAGAAATCTGTAGCTTCAGAAATGTTAAAGCACCAAGCCTACACACCTGCTGCTGTGTGGTCCTCTCAGTAGCATCACCCCCTTTAGCTCCACTATAAATCAACCGTACCAGAGTTGGTTAAATTTTTTTATAATAAAATTAATAAACAGTCAAAAATTCCTTGGGATGCAAGTTGCTCAGACTCTGACGGGCAGCTAAGCCATTTTACCTCAGTCTCACATACTTTCAGTTACTCTAGGAAAGCATCTGCATTGGTAGATTTCAATTTGAAGATATTTTGGTCGGCTCTGCTGTACAAGGCAAGGGCAGAGAATTATAAGATGGACTTAAATTTGACATGATTTCAACAGAAGTTTGTAAATATGAAATGTTGGACAGATGAAAAATGTTGACACTGGTGAGATCATGTAGAGGCACAGTGTGAATCTGAAGAAAAAGGAGCTTTCCATCACAAGACAAAGTCCTATGAGCTTCAAGTGCAGTCCGCTTCAACCCTGTTTGTTTTTCTTTTTCCGACTATGATCAGCTGTCATCAGCTCCACACTCCCCGTCTCTGCACACAGAGACGAGTGGGAAGCTGTCAGTGCAGGCTGCTGAGGAGGGACAAACCAAAGCAAAGTATGGGGCTGTGGTTGTTACTGTGTTGGCAAATGGGATGAGAGGTCCCCTTTGAGGGTAAAATTGTCCGAGAAGTTCATCAGTTCATGATGGTGGAGCAGATGAAAGGTTGGCATCATTTGTCTGCAACGGCTGCTGCCATGGGAGCACGGATAGAGCCACGAGCAGTGGCTGCCAGTTCCTCGATCTCTGTGTTTAGTTTCCTGATGACCCACTCCATGGCTTCCCGGCCCTGAAACCCGCGCAGACATAAGAGCGTCACAAACATGAGGTCCAGTCACAACACACTGTCAAGTGGTGTTAAGAGGTTTTAAACGCAGCCTCACCTTGCTGGCGTTTACAGATATGGTCTTAGCCATCAGACCCTCAAGGTAGCTGCTCAGACTGACACCTTTCACACTGATCAGAGCCTCCTGCGTCAGCACCGTCCTGAATAAACAAATTAGAAATTAAAACCTGATGTTAGAAAACAATTTTATATTCTTATATGCATTTAAGAAATGAATAGAAGCATGGGTTCAACATATCTCAAGCCAGAGCAGACACTAAGGGAAGAAAATAGCTACAAATGACAGCTTTGAGCGCTTACTTTTCTGGATCCTGTGGATGTGGCTTGTAAGTCAGCTTCTCGTCAACAGATACCAGGTTGGTGAAAGAGATCTGGGATAACAAAACAGCGTTGGAATTTTTCTAAAGTCATGTGCAAAGGCGTGTTTCTATCGATTTTCATTCAAAAAGGTCAAGTTTCAGTGGAGAAAGGCAGCTGCATGCTTACGAGTTCATAAAATATGTGTACCACCATGACTGAGGAGGTGTGTTAAGTTAAATAAAGACACTGTCCTCGAAAAAAATGAAGCACGTATTCTAATTGATTTCTAACATGAGTCATTTCGAGAGGTAAGTGAACCCTGCTTAATTGCTTAAAGTTGTTTCAAGTAACGCATGATAGGGAAAATGAGTAACGCTAATCTAATTACCTAATTGGACACTGTAAAACATTAGATTACATATTATTGATATTTGTATTCAGATTACTGTAACGCGCTGCAACACACTGGCGACCTCTTCAGGGTGTACCCCGCCTTTCGCCTGCAAACAGCTGGGATAGGCTCCAGCCCACCCACGACCCGAATAAGGGGTCCAGAAAATGGATGGATGGATGGATTACTATAACGCGTTACTTTCTAATGCCTTACTGGCATCTCTGGTCATAAATTAAATGCATTATATCCCTCAACATCATGATTCCACAGTACAAATGTTTAATGCAAGTGCATCAATATCATAAATACCCAAACAAAGGCTGCAGACCTTCAGTCCAAAGTCAGGGCCATAAACCAGACTTGCAATGAATACAGAAAGGCATCGCAGTGTGGAAAGACCAATGAGCTGTAAGTGCACGGCTGTGACACATAAAAGCCAAGTGCAACAACTGACTGACTGAGGAATCAATTGTCTGAAGTAGTTTGGAACAAGAGAAGCAGCTTTAAGTTCAGCATTTACACTGGGGTGGAAATACAGTGTAATAAATCCCCTGGAAAGTAAAAGACTTTTCTCAGTTTTCTGTGCTATATCTAATTATTAAAAAAAGGCATATACTGTATGTAAACACAGCTCCACAAAATCTAAAATAGATGCAGAGGCTGTTTTTAAGTTTTGTGTTTATTTTAACCCTTGAAAACATGATGGTTTCAGCTTAGGTAAGGACAACTCATCTAATAGTCTGAGGTGCAAGAACAACTTCATGTGAGTATCCAGTTTATTAACAGTAGCATTCATCAGTCGTACTTACATTTGTAGATTGAAGTTCAAATGTTTTCTGTTCGAGGTCCACTACTGAATGTTCCTGAACATAAGTGCATGTTCTTGTTACCCCGATAATCTGCAGAAAAATGACACATATCAACCTGGACGCAAAACAACAACAACAAAAAGATAATAATAGATAATAATCAACATGACAAGAGGAATCCCTTGGATCCAGTTTTTCTACATCTTCTTAAACTTACAGACTTAGCTATGGCAGGGAGACCCCACTCTGTGCTGAGTAGCCTGGTGCTGTGTAATCGTCCCTCTGCATCAACATTTCTGTCCAGGACATCCACACCAAACACACTGGGGTTCATGGGGTTGGGGTACTTCTGCATTGCTGCCTTCGTCACCGTCTCCCATGGATGGCTGTTAAAAACATTACACTGCTTAAAAACACAACTCTTAAAAAGCTATAACATGTATTAGTAATAAATGTTCACTGTGTATGACATTTATCACTTATACCGCTCAACTTGTACAAAAACTAAGGAAGTGTTGGGATATCGCATCTTATTTTCTTTGTCCATCTACTTCTCTATACTATCCTACACTATAAAATACATAACAATTACATAACGTATTGAATGTATGCCACTATAGGGGGTTTCACCAACAGTGGCAAACAGTACCAATTTAAATGTTTGTATAATTATTTCTGCTTCTGAAATTTACATTTTGTTCATATTGTTCATATGTATGTGGATCGATACATCCGATAGCCCCAACAGGTTTAAGTCTGTTTATGATTCATAACAAAGATGACCGCACATGACAGCGTAGACACTTATTTATCTTTAAAAGGTCTCGTTTCAAATCACTATTTCACAGGCTGAAAATAACGCCGTACTAATCAATGGCACATCGAACCGTCTCGACCGCTGACATGGAGGAGAAACGCCTCCTTCGCACTGCGCAGACTCCCTGCATCACTACGCACGAGCTTACAAAGAAACTTCCAGAAAATGAACAAAGCAACCAGACTATTGTATAGCATCTCGGCTTATTTAGTATCTAAAATAAGGAGGATTATAACCCAGGCATGGTGTTTTAAAGGGCGGAGTCTCATCTATGACACAAGGACCCAGACAGTTGTGTAATGCTGTTAAATGCGGTACATAATGACAAACTCGCGGACAGATTGTGATCCTGTGGTTAAGGCAAGGCACACGGGAATCACATGAACGCACTCAACCCCTGTCAACTTTTGGCTAAAATTATGTCATAAACCTTTAACAAACTACTACTGCACCCGTTAGCAACAGTTAGCTTTAAAGTTGGCAGCTGAGCGCTAGCCAGATAACGGGTGTATTCGCTTCAACAACACAAAACCTATCAAATGAAGAAATTATAAAAACCAAAAGAGAAAAAAAACTTTAATCATCATTTCATGTTGTTCAACGAAGGTGAAAAGCAACGTAAATGGAGTGTCCAGGGAACCACTTTAATCAAACTCAGTTAAGTTACCTAACTTGTCTACAACCTTAGCAGCGGAGGAAGCTAGCAGTTGCGACAGGAGAGGGCAGGAAACCACCAAAACTATACAGCAGGGGGGGAATCAGCTATATAACGCATATACTTGTATAATACATCTTGCCAACATGAATGATACTCACTTGAAAATGTGCTCTGACGCCCATATCTTCATTTTTCAGGCTTTTCTGTCAGGGCGAGGGAGCCGGCGACTTCAGAGCAGCGTGACAGAGGCGAAGAAGGAAGCCAGCTGAAGGAGAAACCCTTAAAAAGTATAGCCACCATACTCCCCCTACTGGCTAATACAAGAACTGCATGCTTATCCAGAGCTATCCATATTTTATTTTATTTTATTTTATTTTATTTTATTTTATTTTATTTTATTTTATTTTATTTTATTTTATTTTATTTT
>JBBDHI010000014.1:17359711-17370661 GCA_037177115.1 Craterocephalus stercusmuscarum
TTATTTTATTTTATTTTATTTTATTTTATTTTATTTTATTTTATTTTATTTTATTTTATTTTATTTTATTTTATAATGAACGTTTACCCATTGTGTAAAGTTCATGTTTGCAATAATATTGGTTTGAGACTCGTTTCTAAATATTTTTTTTGATTTGTGTTCTTTATTTTTCTGTCTCTCAAGGGTTATTAATTCTGATGTGAGGTTTTCCAGTAGTCCGGCCATATTTAAAGTAGAAAGAGATGGTTAATTTATCACTAACTTGAGCCAACTTATGCTCTTACTGCAAACTCTTTCTTTCAGTCTGTTGTCAGTGCTACAATGAAAAAAATTCTACAACTGCTATTTTTTTAAATCTTGGATGTGATGTGACTTTTTTCCATTTCTTTTTAAAATCCTTATGTAATACATTTAATCTCAACTAAAGTTTGGAGGAAATACGACTACCAAAGCACTATTTTGGTGTACAAGCAACTTGATTATATCTTCAGGATATCGTTAACAGTGCATAATTTTTGCTATTTACTTATTGTGTAAAAGTGTCTTGAATTCTGGGCTTTATGGAACTCTTAACCT
Organism: Craterocephalus stercusmuscarum; assembly: GCA_037177115.1. Taxonomy (NCBI): domain Eukaryota; kingdom Metazoa; phylum Chordata; class Actinopteri; order Atheriniformes; family Atherinidae; genus Craterocephalus; species Craterocephalus stercusmuscarum. The sequence goes on from JBBDHI010000014.1 coordinate 17,360,288, forward strand.
TATGAAAGAGACATCTGTCAGATTTTTGGGTGACGTCCTTTCTAGGGGCGGGATAAGTAACCATCATCGTTGTCAATCAAAAGCAGACACCGTTCCTATTGGTTAGGAAAAATCGAGCGCATCTGAAATGACGCCATTACGCACACATCCGACCTGTCCTTGAAGCTACAACAGAAGCAAGATGGTCGCATACTGGAGACAAGCAGGCCTAAGGTAGTAAAAGATTATTAAATGTACAATTGATGAGGAAGACATTTATGCTGGTTCTTTAATTATTCATTCGTTTCTAGATCTGTTAGAGTATTGAAGGTATTATTGGTTTTTTTTATCCTGACAGCTCTGTAGCTCCGTCATGTATTAGGCATTGTTAGCTTCACATGCTTAGCCTAAGATATTACTGTAGTATGTTACAGAAAAGTGCGTGGCGATTTCTGAAAATGCATACATTGCAATAAGATAAGCTCACGTTCACGTTATTCCAAAATAATCGATATGTGTATTGGAAAATATTCATTATTACGTTGCTTAAAAGTGTGTCCTCTATGCAGCTACATCCGCTTCTCCGCTATCTGCGCTAGCGCAGTGCGGGCTGCCCTGAAGCCGCAGTTCAAATCAGAGGCTGTCAAGGCCGCAGAAGCCAGCGTCAAAGTCATCAAGCCCAAGGCGCCATGTAAGTTTTGTTAAACATTACTACTACTGCGCTGCTCTCGCTTCTTTTCTGATCCTACAGTTTTTGCGCAGGAGAGGAGCCTGTGTCATTGAGGGATGACAATAAAGTTTTGTTTTTTGTTTTTTTTCGTTTTGCATATTAGCTTTAGTTCTAAGAGTACAGCAGGAGAAAATGATGGTTAACAAACCTTTTTGGCTCAATGCCGTATTATAATTAAGAGTTGTTATATATTCAAACTTAAAACCAAGCTAATTGGGTCAGCTGCCCTGTTCTACTTCAGTTTCTCTTAACTCTAACTCCTAACTCCAGCTGTCAGATGAGCCAAATGTAAGAGTGTATACTATTAAATGTAAGGGTAGGGCTGCATCAAGATGAATTGCAAAAGTACTTTTAAATGCTTTGTAGATACAGTACTCGATTAAGTACCATCACTGGAGGCAATGAGGGTAAGGTGTCTTGCCGAAGGACATGACAGGTGGCTGAGATGGGAATGAGATTTGAACCACCACCCTTCACATTACTGAATGACTCGCCCTACCACCTGAGTCCCCTGTCTCGCTATTTTGATCAAGTTACCACCCCTAGTCCATGTAGTAAAGCCAATAAGTGATGATGGATGTTGTAACTGACTTATCTGCACTGATGAATGTGCTGTTCATCAGATCTACATCAGTTTTGACATGTCCACAGTATCAAAAAAAGGATTGGAAAGCAACTTACAGTATACATTTCTCACTACATTCTCCACTTTTCAGGACGACTTTGCATCTGCTTTTAATTGTCCAGAATATTGAGAACGTGTTGTAATAATTAGTGCCAGCTCTCACTGAAATAAAATGTTTTGTGCTGGTACTAAGTTAATTTTCCCAAGGATGTTGTCTGTAATCTTTGTCCTTCCTGCTGTTTTTCTCTTTAGGATGTCAAACTGTGATGTAGATAGTTTTCCATGGTTGAGGTCCTGTCACCATCCTGTCATTAACACGGCGAAGGAAAAGAAAGCTGGACAACATCAAGAATGAGGACATGAATGATTTTTTTTTTTCCATTTTCATTTGTAATTAAAGTTGTATTAAAGATTAATATTGGAAATGCACTGTTTCCTTCTATCCTTGTCTTGTTGGTGAATATAGTAAAGTACTGTCAATAAGACACCAAAACATTTTGTCTTAGCAAGTCTTTTTTTTTATTTTAAGTGAATGAATAGTATACATGGTAATATACAGAAACATGGTATTTACAGAAGCATCGGTGTTTTGATCCATTTCACCTAGAACTGACGTCTGAAATGTGATGCTGCGTCTGCTCAACACCAGTAAAAACTTCAAAAATCCATTAGAAAAGCATGCATTTTCCAGTGGGCCATTAAAGACCTTATCAGGTCTAACGCATTCCAGACTACCAGTACTTGTTTTATTACTTTTAAATTTTTGCACTGTAACATTTACTGTAAATACTCTGATGTAACCCTTTAAAGGACATAGCTATAATTTTTCGTCAGGCACATTACTGATACCTGGAATTATAATGGGCTAATAAATTTGAGGAAAGTGTCGCTGCTTGATTGTCTCAAATGTAGTGTTTTACATTTCTAACAGCAACTTAGAATAAGCAGGGTTTAAAGTTATTTACGACTGCTTTCCTTGTCTACGAGGGTCAACAATTCGATCTAAAAGGGATTCAACAACTTTCTTTACAGGGTCTGGAGTCGTATCTGGTTCGTTTTCTAATAATCACCCAGCTCTCCCATTTTCACCGCTTCTGTAATGCATTCACATTGAGCAACAGAAGTTTAAATGTACCATGACATGTCACTCTATCAGGATGAGCTAATGAGCCCTAATCATCTTTCTTATCTCTGGTCATCTTGATCATGGTCTCTGGCGATCGGTAGAGGAAGATGAGTTTCTCAAATAGCGTCTCTTCCAGTTCCATCTCCCCTGTCTCCCGCACCACAAAAATGTCCGTGCAGAGCTTCAGGACTCGGTCCACGCACGGTAGCTCCTCAAACATGATGGAGCGTGATATGCCATTGAAGAATTCCCTGACAAACTTTCCTATGACCAGCACCACCGACATGTACAGACCAACGATGCTGCAGTGAAGGAACAATAAACCTTGTTAGAGGGTATAACCGTTTCCCTGCTTCATGTAATTAAATGTTTGAACTTGGCAGTATGAACATGCACAAAAATCCACATTTATGATAAAAATAGCCACATTTCTTTTATACCTACCCATGTCCAGCCAAAAAGCCCAAACTGGAGGGGCTGACTTTATCATTGAACACCAAAATCTCTATGCTGTGACACTTGTGTTCGGAGGAGGTGAGAACTGGGGAGCACTCCTCCACCACCCACCACTGGTCTGCGTCTTTTTCAGTCCCGTTGGCCCGCTGAAGTTTAACTGACATAGGCCTGAAGAAAGCCAGCGCCTGGAGGTCTGGACGCTCGGACAAGTCTGTGGGATTATATGCTGAGATTAACTGTGGTCTACATTTACAGCAGCAATAGAAATATAAATGGAAAAATAACAAGCCTATCTAAAATGCAAATAATAAAAACATTTTAAAATTCTCTAACAGATTAGATGTCCAAAGAGAAAAGTAAAAAACGACGAGAAATTTTCCCTGAAAAATATGCTCATTTTAATCCCATATCTCTCATTTATTTGGACAGCATCTTTAAAGCATCTGGGTGATAATAAAATCTGTCATTAAAGTATTTTTAAAAAACCTGTCGGAGCTCAGCTGTTAAACAATTTAAGGCCCTGTATGATGCAACTTTGATTCATCATGTAGAACACAGCGCTATATAGGGTTTTCATAACATATAGCTATCTCATATATATATATAGCCAGAGGGGCGGCTGCTTCAGGCTGTGGGGGTTTGAGACAGTGGCCTTTCTGTGTGGAGTTTGCATGTTCTCCCCGTGTCAGCGTGGGTTCTCACCGGGCACTCCGGCTTCCTCCCACTGCCCAAAGACATGCATGTGAGGTTAATTGGACACTCTAAATTCTCCCCAGGAGTGAGTGTGAGTGGTTGTCTGTCCCTCTATATGTGGCCCTGCAACAGACTGGCGACCTGTTCAGGGTGTACGCCGCCTTTCGCCTGCAAATAGCTGGGATAGGCTCCAGCCCACCCGCGACCCAATTGGATTAAGCGGTTTAGAAAATGGATGGATGGATATATATATATACATATAATATCACCAGAATGTCAAAGTAAACTTGAGAAATACCAACCTACTGCCATCCTGGTTGCCATTTTGGACTCTTGTCCTTTGGGACCCCTGATATACTTCGGCAGTAAAGAATTGATTATCCTGCAGGACATAGTATCAAAAATGAGCATCACTGAAGACCAACTTTCATGATGTCACTCACATAAATCTTCTATGTGTGACAGTGTATCAGTGTTTGTGTTTTTCTGGACCGCATGGGGAATAAAAAGATCTCGGAGTAATCTTGGCTTTCCCACCAAAGAAGTTTGCATTGCCTTTGATTTTTGGAGATGGTTGTGAGTAGTGCATAGGTCATTATACCCAGTCTGTATCATCACAGAAAGATTAATAACAACAGAAGACACAGCCATCCTGAACAGTGCAGTGATGGCAAAGCATCATAGATGTGTGCCTTCACAAAGTCACAGTACAACTTGAAATATCCCTCACACCACATATCCAGCTGCAGAGGCGCTTACGTCATTGAGGAGTTTTTCTCATCTGTAGCCGTTTCTTTTTTTGTGTTTTATTGGTTTTGTAATAATAAAACTGAACATTGCTTTGCCTGAAAAAGAGGAAACAGTAGAAGCCTAGCTGATGGTGGGTTATCTGACTCACACTGGTTTGCTGTTGCTGCCTTTAAGCATGTGGACGATCCCATCCCTCAAGGCGTTGTCATTAAACTTCACAGTGTGTTCTCCGATTGCCTCCACGTTCATCGAAATGGACGCATTCCTGAGGAGCAGAGAACATCAGCTGTTCCACAGTTTGTTCGGTTGCATGCATGAGACAAAAACATTTAAAAAGAAAAATAACCTGTGAACAGATGTACTAATGACAATAATGTAAACAAACTACATATTTCTGTGTTATCAGTATACAGTATGTACACGGTAACTATATTTTTGGGTCCTGAAGAAATTAATAGAATTTGAAAAAAAAGGAACATGAAATATAATGATGCAAATGAACCAATTTATCTTTAAATTAATTTGCGTATGATCCATCTAGTGTTTACATCAGGTCACCGTAGATCCAGTTCTGCCTGAATGCCTTTTAATTACAGGCCTGCATTTTGGCACGTTTGACACCCAAACATTGTGAAGTGATGGCAAACATTAAGCCTCCACCACCAACCGTTCTTATGAACAAATTTGTTCCAAAGTCCTATTTAGGAATTTTTACAAATATACAAATGAAATAAATAATTTGGGGGGATTTATAGAAAAGGATGAGATGGATCATCCAGGATGGGCTCAGAGTAGAGTTGCTGCTCCTTCGCATCAAGAGGAGACAGATGATGTGGCTCAGGCATCTGGGTAGGATGCCTCCTGGACGTCTCCGTGCTGTAGTCGCATCGGGAGGAGACCACGGGAAGACCCAGGACTCAGTCTGGAGGGATTACATCTCTTGGCTGGCCTGAGAGCCCCTTCGGATCCCCCCAGATGAGCTGGCTAATATTGTCGGGGAGAGGGAAGTTCCTGCTTGCGTAGCTGACCATGACCCAAACATGCATAAGGCAGGAAAATCGATGGAGGTTATAGAGCACTCTGTCATTTAGAAATAGATAACAAAATATCACAGATCTTGTCCCAACATAAACATTTTCTGTAGGGATAAAATTATGTATTTTTTAATCATTAATTCAAGAACAAGTGACCATCAAGACAGGACTGAATTCCTTTGTTTGCCTTCCTAAGTCCATTAGTGAAGCAGATTACAAACATGCACATTAAAGCACATTCCCTCAACTGCAAAAATATCACGCCATACCTGACTGAGTCACCTGTGGCTCCCAAGTTTATGGGAATTTTTATGGCTAAACACTCTTTACGAATAAAATTTACGGTCGTCTGCTTGATAACACCACTGATGGACTCACTACTGACGCACCACATCTTAAAAGAACTGCACAGTAGGTGGCAAACTGTAGCGGGTACATTAGGCTGTGTAATGAAAATATATCCTACGGTGTACCTCTCCCCCCACTGCAGGCCTCTGTCCAGGTTCAGGAATAATGACCTGTTTGGACATAAAACTGCTTTTATAGGATTTGAGTCTCACTCTTTGGCTATTTATAACCAAGTTATCACTTTAAAAATGTGGACTATCAGATTTTATTACACTTCTTTTCTATAATATTTTGTTTTCATTCATTCATTTTGCATTCTGTTTGGTATTTTTCCTTGTTGGTCTCCCTGTCATCTATTTCTCTGAATACAGCTCGTAAATCTTGACCTTTTAATGGGCTTTTTTGGGCGTTTATCAACATATGGCCAACATGTACATCTTTTCATTTCACGAATGTTGTCATCTTCCAAATCTAGGAGAAAGATCTGAATTTTGTGGTTTACAAATTTAAGGGTGTTTTGAAGTACAACTTCAAAATAAATCTAAGAAGATTCATTAGAAAATATTGGTGAATGAGGACCATTGTGTCCAACTTTTCATGGGGGAAGCCTCTTGCAACTGTTTCCCTTGTCTCTTTGAATGTGAATTTTATGCCAGACCCTCTTTTTAAAGTCATGCTGCCCTGCTTTTTTCAGCACTTCAGTCTTTAGTATTAAAAAATAATTAAATAAAAAACTTCTTTCCATTTAGCCACTGTAATCTTCATCTAAGCCTCTTTTAAACTTTGACATAAGAAATACACAAACACTATACTAGCACACAGAATCTGACCTGAGCAGCGTCCAGCGTAGAGTTATGTATATGTGAGAGGAGTTGCTGAGTTCCTCTATCATGGCTGCACGACTGGCTGGGCTGATGCTCCACAGCAGACTGGCATCACTCTTGATCTTAGCTACAACAATGTCTTCTGCTTCATAGTTCATCAGGAACTGCATAGCAGACTGAGAAGGAGACAGGAGGAGACAGGGATTTGATTTCCACAAGTATTTCAGTTAAACCAGCATGATGCATAAAATAAGTCAGCGAGACACCATGGATCACCTAAATACATCTGTCAATACAAATGTGTTGATATAATAGAGAGGCAAAATAATCAATTCAAAGTACTTCTGAAGGTTTTGAATAATTGTCTGCATCTTTTAGTTACATGACACTTGCAAATATAAATGTGAATAGTATCTAATTTGAATATAATATGTTGTTCAGCTTTAGTATTTCAGAAGCCTTGACTTTCGTATTGTAAGAAAATATATGTATATTTGTTATATATTATATATTAACATATGATATATATGTAATGAAATAAATCCGTCAGTAGTATATTTGTACTTTTACTCTGGTTTTATGTTGTAACAACTGCAAATCAAGGACTAAGACATGCTCCCCCACATGGTCATTATCAGTAGTGTACTTAGGGCTGGCTAAGGTTATATTATATGGCTGTATGATCTGTTTATAAGCTGGATTCACATTTATATAGACTATTAACCCAAACTTAGTGACATACGGATTGCATGATCTTTTAAAAACAGAATTAAGTATATCTCACTGGATGAGTGGCGTAAATGTTGGTGAGTCTATTAAATCTAGACTCGGTGTAAGCAACCAAGTTCTGCTCCTGGGCGGTCATAGTGAACAGAGGCTGTGAAAGATCAGAGATCACAGACAGAAATACAATCATCCACCAACAAAGAAAGATTCATAGTTAAAACAGATTATGATAATGGTCTGATTAGCAGACTTAGCAAAAGCATAAATAGTCACTGACACACACTGATGCTTCTGTAAGCAGGCTGCAGATTGTGCATTGAATAATAAGAGATACCAAAGAAATCACACTGGTGTAAACTCTGACCTCATATCCTGCAATGCTGAGCTGGATGGAGACATCCACTGGCTGATTGGTCACTCCTGCCGCTGACTGAACCAGAGACATGAAGAGGAGTGGAAACCAGATGATACTGATGAGAGCAAAGATGATGAACCCTCCCATCCCATATTTCACCACCTTTTTCTTCTTCTGCCCTGGAGGGTGGGGGTATTTCTGGATAAATTGCAAAGAAAATTATGTTATGTTTTATTGTCCAATTAGAATAAGTAATGTGTTTAATTTGTAATGCAATACATATTTAATGTAATTCAATAATAGTATTATAATTGTGGTCAGTAAGTAATAGTGGTGGTGATGAGCAGTGAATTTACAGTAAGAACCATAACTTACTTTTTCTGATTCCCTCCAGCACTTAAGGATAAATATGTTAGCATAGATATCTTCTACACAAATCCAACTGGAGAGAGACAGAGTGGTGTCAGTCCAAACCCAATCCATCACCGCCCTGAGCTCCGTCAAGAAGGGAACCATCCGAAAACTGTAAGAGGAGAGGGTAAAAACAAAGACGCATCAAGACATTAAAGTACTAAAAGCATCCAAAAATCATGCCTTTGAATTAAGTTATTTAAACATGGCAGGTGTTTTTGTACCCTTGGAAAAGGAAGAGGTTCAGGTAGTTATAGTTCTTAGTGAGGAAGTTGCCCAGGATGCGGTTTGGGTAGCCACATTTGATCTGGTAGGCAGACAGGCCAAAGTAGATGCACTTCACAAAGTACCACAGCTGAGCGACCGGGTTTCTGTTGAACCTCCTGCAGCAAACAGCAAAAAGAAATATTTTTTCTTCTGCTTTAAATCAATTCACTTCAGCTTTATTTGCGTTGTGCCAAATCACAACGATGTCATCTCAATGCACTTCACAGAAAGTTTAAGACAATCTGTTGTCATCAGTCGGTATTCATACAAGCCAATTAATAACAAATAGTCTTGCAAAAATAATCCAAACATGAGGTTTTCTTCTATTTTGTTATTTCTGCTGTCCATCTTTTGTAGAGACACAGTAATCTGATGAATGGTAACATTACTGACATACTTTATGCTTTGCTCTTTCTCAGGAAAACAAACACAGAAATCTCATTCCTCAATATTAGGGAAAAGATCATGACTGAATTCAATAGTTACACAAAGAATAGGCAGAATAAGTCATTTAGATGATCTCTGACCTCTCTGTGACACCGGGGAGAATGAAGAACATCCAGAAGTGAATGCCGAACACCAGCACCACTTGGAAAACACACTTTCCTAGCAAAGACTTCTTCAGATACAAGGCCCGGTCCACTATCATGGTACCAAACTGCATCAGCAGCATGACCAGAAATGCCTCTGGAACCTGGTCTTCTGATAGAGACTCCGTGATGTCCACCACTGCAGAGTATTTCTGTAAAGAGTCATGAATTAGCCTCATCGCGTCATACTGGACAAGTTATTCTCATTACATGTAAATATTTGATGCAATGAAAAGCAGTTATGTCTATGTATCGTATTGGTTTACCCCAAAAGCCCAGTATCCATATATGGTAACAATGAAGTTGACAACGTCAATGAGAAACATGAGGGCGTAGACGTCACACACAGGACTGTATTCTGGGTGGATGATGTCATAGAAAAACTGCCTTATCGGTAAGTAGATGTGAAGAGCTCTGTAGAAAGAGAGACACTGCTCTTCAAATGTACACATCTGTAAATATGCAATTTATGAATGAAAAACCGAATATGCGCCAGACATAAATATTCTGACAAAGTGAGAGAACCGACAAAAAAGCAGTGTGAGGAAGACAACGCACACTTCTATGATGGCGGCTTTGGCCTGCAGCATCCTCTCTCTGATCTGCTGTCTGATCCTCTGCTTCCTGGTCAGCGGAGGCGTGTTTCGTTGCCGTCTCCTTTTCTTGCTGTTCTGCTTTTTCGGCTTCACCTCTCCAATAAAAAGATCATCAGAATAATGATATAGATTCATACCCTCTATTGCCTTATGCCAACTCAGATCAATAAGATAAGTAAAAGCTGAAGGGATTAATTCGTACCGAAAGATTCAGCTTTTTTTTGTCTACAGAATATGGAGGTGGTTGAGGCCTGGAGAGGGAGGAACTTAAGTCGGCGGGAAGGTTTCTCATTGCTGCCCATCCTATCTGCGCCCGTCATCTTCTTCTTGTCAACTTTTTTCTTCAGCTTTTTGAAGAAATCGGGCATCTCAACCTCCTTATTGTCCCACAGCCCATGGCACTGCACAGCAAGGGACATGAATCTAAAGACAAGGCACCTGTCCTGGTGGCCCATGATGACTAGATAGGAATAAAAGATAAAATTAATTGGTAATCTTTCATTGTTACCTTTAAGATGGATCTGTGGAAAAACAGAGCGAGAAGTTGAATGAGGTCAAACAGGACGTAGCCATCTTTCTTTTCCACTCCGAGGATGTTGGGCAGGGCAAAAGGCCGGTCGGCATTGATGCCTCGGTAAGCAGAGGTGGTCCATGGGAAGAAACCAAACTGGAAAAAGTACTTCACCACAACAGTCAGCTGAGACAAAGAGAAAAGATATATTTAAAAGAGATCTGATTTAGTAATTAGCTAAAATTATTATGACTAAATATTGCTATTCAATGACAACTAAGCCCTTATTAGGGTACATTACAATATTATATTTATTTATATTTATACTTTAATTATCTTATATTATATTAGCT
>JBBDHI010000014.1:17450705-17470489 GCA_037177115.1 Craterocephalus stercusmuscarum
TATTTAACAGTTTTTTCAATTGTATAATTAAACATGATTAAATATTGACCTTTTGAATTACACCACCAATATTTAATTTAGTTTGAATGCTCTTCAGCAGTTTTATTTGCCATTTGGCTCAGCAGCATCATGAGTCACCTGAACAAACAAGCAGATAAATGAAAAAATAACAAAGTAAAAACTCCTGTAAAACCTATATGAACATTAATAAAAGCCACATGTCACAATGTGAAACACACATGTCATGGGTCTTCTGTTTGAATCAGTGTGCTTAGTGTTTTGCAAATCACTTTTTCTGCAAAACGTGTGAAGTTTACTTTGTGTTTATAGTGGTGAAACTCTGCCCTAATGTTTTGCTCCTTGAGTGGACAGTATTGATAGTTATGTAACTCTTTTGCTTTTAGTGTTTATGCAATCATAAAAAACAAACGTAGAGGTCATTCAAAACCTCGCTCCATCATATATTTCTGACCTCCTCCATGTTACTCTTGCTGTCTGTTCCCCATGTATCCTACATGTGTCTATGTGCTATAGATGCATAGATGAAAGGTATAACAAGAGATTCTCTTGACCAACATGCTTCACATAAAACACAACTACAGATTAAATAAAAAAGACAAAGACAAGACATTGTTAAATAAACATTTATTGAGCATGCAGGTAGGCCTACAATTCACTTTTTACCAGCTTGCTTGTGAACCTTATTAAACAGGCAGCAACTTTTTATTGATAGCCTAACTCATTTAAAATTCGTTAAGTTGCTTAGAATACTACATCAAGTATATTATACAAGCTGAAACTTTTTTAATTTAGCCTACATGCTTTCAAAACTACTCTTTATCTTAGCATTCATAAGTTAGGGCAGTGGTTATTTCCATTTACTCTCCTCTTAAGAGCGCAAAAAAAATTCTAATATGAATTACCAGTTCAGGAATGAAGTTATACTGGTTTTCATGGACACCTCTTTTAGCTTCTACCTCTTGGTACATGACATCACTGTAGAAGTTTCCTCCATTCAATGCCACCATGTCATCGATCTTCCTGAACAGCTCTGTTACTTGGCTTCTGTCATCGCTGGTGTTTTCAAAGACATGGTATCTGCCTCCACATGTCTTAATTTGTTGTTTAAGCTCTGGGTCACCTTCCATCAAATAATCTTGAATGGTGGAGGGAAGATCTTCACCACGGGTAAACAGCACCATCATGTACTGGTTTGCCTCTGGACCAAACAGGTCCTACAGGGCAGCCACAGAGTTTCTCTCTTCCCTGGTAAATTGACCAATCGGTATCACCAGCAGGCAAATGTGAGGACCGGGACAGGAGACTTTAACAGATCTCACTATTTCTCTTTTGATCAACTCCTCTGTTTTATCTGTGTCCGGGATTCCTGGTGTGTCCACTACATCAACTAATCTACCATCCTGTATTGTTTCTTCCTTTTGACATGTTTTAGCAGAGGGGTTGGATTCAAACCCCATCCTTCCCAGTATGGTGTTTCCAACTGCACTCTTATACATCCCAGTCTTCCAAATCATCACGATTCTCCAAGTTCAACCTGTAATATGACAAAAGCTTATTTTAATCTGTGGGAAATAGTGTAAATGATTAAATCAATAGCCTCTGCATACTTTATTAACTTTTTTAATTGAAAACATAACCTAAATGTCTAATAATTTTTTTAAAAACTGCATGATGTCAACTTACCAGGTTCAAATGAAGCCATATTTTGTTTGTAGCTGAAAAAACAAGTTACAAAAAATGTGTTAAAGTTTCAGTTAGAGCAACATTTATATATTTGTAACCACACCTTGAGTTGTAGAACAGATTGATAGGAAAAGACAAGTATGAACAACTTAGATTTAAAAAAAAAACTCAAACACATGCGAGTAAAGGAGGAGTTTGCCTTAACTCAGTGGCACAAACTCCTCTTCATCTTTTATCTCATTTGTGACTTTGTCGTTTCTCAGGGATTTGTGAGGGCGTGGACATGGAGCAGGTAGAAAGATTTCTGGAAGTTTACCAGGACATATGCAGTGATTTCTGTGACAGAATGATGCCCTCTGTCCAAATTTACTTGTGAAAGACTGTCTCTCTCTAGGGCACTCTTAAATAAATAGATAAATAACCCAGTCATGTTACTGCCCTGTTTCCAATTACCTTAATTATTTGATGGGCATTCTTATAATTACTACTTAATTCGATTAACTGGAAAGTATGAAGTTCTCTGGTACCATGAGTCAGAAATGTGTCCAGCTTGCAGATACAGAATTGAATGAATTGTCTGCTTTATCTAATCCTGCTTGACAAGGAGGACATGGAGACTGATAAAAATCGTGTGATCTCAAGATCATTGAAGGTTAAATGTTGGTGGAGCAGTGATTTAAAACTGTACATTGCAGGATCTTTCTAAGTAAACAATAAATGATTCAAAATAAAATAAAACTGAAAGCTGGCTATCTACTTTTCCACATTGTGTTTTGATTTTTACATTAGATGACCACTTTAGCTGTAATCAGTTCATTATTTCCTGCTGCTGCAGTACCACTAGCTGAACAGCAGGTGGAGACAGAAACAGCGACGCCCACTGCTTTCGTCTGGCAACAGACGTCATCGGGCCTTATCCAGGAAGTAGAAAAACATCAACAATCCGTACAGGTTTCGGCTAGGGCGAAGTGTCGGAAAAAGGCTATCTGCGAGGTAGCATTTCCCAAGCGTGAATTTCCCTGCTGGTTCGCTTTTGCTTGTTATTTACACAGTAAGGGGTTCGTAGTATTTTTTAGGTATGTCGTTGTTCGGCAAGATATTTGGTGGAGGAGGAAAGGGAGGAAAGGGACCGAGTCCACAGGAGGCGATCCAGAAACTCCGAGAGACAGAGGAGATGCTAACGAAGAAACAAGAATTTTTAGAGAAAAAGATCGAACAGGAGCTGCAGATAGCAAAGAAAAATGGCACGAAAAACAAAAGAGGTGAGATATATAGACGCATTTTTTTCTATACTCTGTTTCTTGCGTCTTCTTTTTTCAGGTCAACCATCAAAAGCCAAACGTTAGCTAGCATGTTAGCTGGATGGCTAAGTTTCTAGGGTTGTCGTTACTGTTGGCAGCCTCACCTACTGTACCCATTTTATCACGGCCATGGTCGCCACTCAACATAGATTACTGAACGAAAGTCAGTTTTGAATATATATTTCCAAGCATGGTTAACTTATTTTTACCAAGGCAACATTTTTGAAACCTTCCCTCACATATTATCAATTGTGATGGATAATTATGTTGTTAATAGTTAAAACAGGCGACACTCCTGCTGTGTACCGACAGATCGTCATTAAAAATGATAGCAACAGGACAAGGGTTGAGTCCTGTCACGAGTGGGCGTGTTTGCACCTTGATCAGGATTTTAAGTAGACCCTAGGGTTGATGCACTAATCTGAGGATGGTGTTTAAAAAGACATATGGTCTTTGATAAAGAACAATGTACCCTTTTAAAGCGGAATCAGCGTCTATATACTTGTTTTTAAATGTAAAAAGTGTCAACATACTATCGTAATACATGGGTTTTTGTGCCTCATGGGATGTACTAGTTCTTTTTGTGCATTCCCTTTTATGCTAATTATAGCTACAAAGGTTGACTGACTCAACCCAGAATGACACACAGTTGTTACACATTTTCCAGTTTTTCATTTCCCGCTAGAGGGCTATTTTTATAGTACTTTTTTGGGGTTTTTTCTGTGTAGCTTTTCAGTTATCGAGGTCCTGGTAGCCCTAAGACCAAAGTAAGTGAGCGATTTAACTTCTTGTCTTGCTCTTGACACCATGCCATCTTTCATTCAAGAGGCTTTCTACCAGTGAGAAACGCAGGAGCTCAATGTGTTAAAACTCTCGGGAAATCCTTCTTGGGGAAATTCAGATGGATTAAATAAATCCAAAGAAGTCAGGTTGCTGTTTGCATGTCCTTTTAATCTCAGCTCTCACTAGTATGGTCAAAGTTTTGCAAAGAAAATAGGACCAGTCAAAAGTCTAGACAATCCTTCCTAATACTGTATATGATGCTGAGCAACACTGCCAGTAGGTTTATTCGTCAATCAGGCTGGACTTCTTGTCAAAAAAACAAACAATCCGCAGTTCAAAGTTGTGTTTTATATAATCTGATTATAGAATTTTCGTAGAGGTTTAAATGATAAATTATTATAATTGAATGATCTTTTTCTGGTCTTTTTATATATTTCTCTTTGTTCAACTTTCCAGATGTTTAGACAGAGGAGACTAGCTTTAAGAAGTGGAAGCACTTTTAAATAACCTTGCTAAACAAAAATGACAGGGCAGATAAGACCTAGATTATATCAGTTTCCTCAAATTAGTTTGCTTTCCACCATCAGATGGGTAAAAACCTAACGCAGCTGTTGTGTTTTTCTTATATTGTCGTCTTTTGACGTGTTGTCACTGAATCATGGTGAATGAAGTTGGTCTATCTTAAAGACGGTCTGGTCATACTGACTCCCATTTTTTGTTCGGTTCGTCATCTTTGTTCCTCCTCAGCGGCGCTGCAAGCTTTGAAAAGAAAGAAGCGGTACGAGAAGCAGCTCGCCCAGATCGATGGCACGCTGTCGACCATAGAGTTCCAAAGGGAGGCTCTGGAGAACGCCAACACCAACACTGAAGTGCTCAAGAACATGGGCTTTGCTGCCAAGGCCATGAAGTCTGCTCATGAAAACATGTAAGTATGATCACCTGGTCAACGAGGATTAACAGTAATGAAAAAAATGAGATAGACTGACACCAAACCAGTTAACAAGGGGTGTTGAATTAATTGTAAATTTTCTTAAAAAATATTTTCAAAGACAATGATGTGAAGTAATCGGTGGTTTCTTTTTGTGAACAATTCCAATGTCTAATCATAAATTAACATGGAAAATGTCAGTCTCAGTTTTTAAAGGAAATGCAAGTTACTTATTTTACTCTGACACATGATCTTCTCTTTGTCTTTTTTTCAGGGACATTGATAAGGTGGATGACCTCATGCAGGACATTACAGAGCAACAGGAGCTGGCCCAGGAAATCTCTGACGCCATCTCTAAACCTGTCGGCTTCGGAGAAGAGTTTGATGAGGTAGCTGGGGCTTTTCAGACAGCTATGTTTACTTATTCAGTGACATTTACTAAATGCATGCGACTCCAATATCTGCTTTCACTCTGTTTTGTGGATAAGTGCCTGTTTTATAGTTTCAGGATCATTAAAAAGAACTTGCTTAATGCAAATTAGACTAACTATAAGCAACTCTGAGCCAGAAATATTGTCTTCAGCTATTTATTTTCATTGTCATTTGTGTGTGTGATTGTGACTGATGGGTGTGTCCGTGTGAAATACTGCACTGCTGCACTGACAGTAACACAAGGATTGAGTTCAGTCTCTGACTTTATATAATACCTGCAGTGTTTTGTCATTACCTTGCCTATTGAGTCATAGTTTTGAACGGTTGTTACCACGGCTGAAGGATAATGTCATACTTTGAATAGCTCTTTTTCTAGCTCAGACCAACTGACTTAAGGAATTCTGACATCGTTCCAAGTAAGACATTTTTAGCCAATTGGTGCTCGAATTCCAGACTTTCAGGAGTAAATTTGTCCCTTGTGAGTCCAACTCACTACAGCCTTACTAATAAAAATCTTTATATGTTATGCAATCCTGAATATCATATGTGTAGGAGTTATTGGTGAACTTTTGAGCATTAAAAGACACACACCCTCTCTGTCTCTCAGGATGAATTGCTGGCTGAGCTGGATGAGCTGGAACAGGAAGAGCTGGATAAAAATCTGCTGGAGATCGGGGGACCAGAAAACGTGCCCCTCCCCAATGTGCCTTCAACATCATTACCTTCCAAACCTGGTAAGAGTCCTGAGAAGATCCGTTTTCAGGGAAATTGTATTGTATTTTGGTGGAAGAATTTTCTTGCTTTTGGCCAAAGCTTGGATTATGGCTGGTCTTGCATGCCTGGAGATCTTAATTTTCTTCTTTCAACCCCCTCCAGCCAAGAAAGAGGAAGATGAGGATGACATGGAGGACCTGCAGCGCTGGGCAATGGAGGCCATGTAAATGCAGCACCTCCAACATCTTACCTGCAACATCTTACCTGCATCAGAGAGGGAGAGGAAGTCATGGACGACACTAATGGACTGATGGGATGTTGGCTGTTTTGTGTGTGTGTCTGAGGAGAGTTGACTGTCTACTTTGTGTAACACTACAAATAAGCAACAATGCTGTGGTCTTTCATTTCCTGTCCCCTACAAAAATTCCAGACCCGCGGGTGCTCGGTGCTGAAGAGCCAGTCAGGGTCTTTTCTATTGAAGCTCTGTCAATGTAAATGCAAAGACACCTAATAATTTTTACCCTCAATTTTAATAACAAAAGTAGCACTTCCTGGTCTTGTAGCAGGCGGGACTATTTCAGCAGCAGCCGAGTTCACATAGCTGTGTGAAGTTATGAGCTCTCAAAGTTGTTAAAATCACTGAAGCTAAATCCTCAAATGTTTTTCCCAACTATGTATTCACAGCGTTTAATTTGCCTCAGTTTTTTTCTCCCTTATTAACTTTATTTAAAAAAAAAAAAAGGTAAGACTTTCTTGGTTTGGCTGGAAATAGAAGCATGCCGTGGGTGAATAGTCTGAAGAGATGTGTGTTTGCCAGAATCCTACCCTCTTCTTTTTGTTTTCAGTGCTTTGACCTTCTTCTTTTCTTGTCGCTTATTCAGCGACTTCCCACTCCCTCTAAAGGTAGTTCTTGATATTTGGTGTAAATGTCCAAAAAAGTGGTTTTCTTTTTTTTTAAATGTACTGTCACCAAGAGGTTCCGTTGAGGTTGCGAAGCATGCAGCGATGGAAAGTCACAATACAACTCACACCGCACGGCTAGAAGGAGACATGTTTAACCTGACACGTTCATCCTGCTCTATCTGTCTTGGTCCTTCTCATAACGGTTTTGTTTCAAATTGTATATTGTTAAAAAAATATTAATGATAGTAATAAACTATTGTCACACATTATTAACTGCAGATGAAATTGTGGTTTATGAAAGATAAGATTATAGCCAATCTATAGCATCAGCATTTTGGAGGTTAAAGAGTAAGTTCCTTTAGCTTATCAAAATCTTGTTTTTGTGCTTTTTTTCTTTTTTTTTTTACATAGAAAAAAATCATAACACTAAGACAGATGGACAAAGCATGTTTGCATTTCTATGTTTTATTTATCCAGATGAGAATATTATTTGAAAAAATCATTAAAAGATTTTCAATTCTTTACTGTAGCAGAAGCTTTATCATTTCTCATTGTTCCCAGCAAACCTGAAAGAAGATGTTTTCTTCTAAATTAACAGAAGCCTCTCCACTGCTCCTCCAAACACATTCGAGTGAGGCTAAGTGAAAGGGATAGAAAACATATCGGTTATAAAGAGAGCAACTTCAATATTTAAGATCTGATAGGGGAGCTTTGGTGAGTTCTGGAGAAATTTGATCTCATCCAAAGAAACAACTTGATACATTTAAATCAGACTGTATGTTGGATAATACAAATATAAGACAGCTAAATAAGGTTATTTTGGCACATTGCATGAGTGTGGATTATGGTCCACAATTATGCTCAAATTTAGTATAATTAAAGAAGAAAGTGGGTGTGTTCTCCTTTTTTATTTTATCTCAGGGTATGCGCACTCTCTTAGGTTTTGAAAACCTATTTTATTAAGCACCAACCTTTGAGATGACTAATGGTTTCTTCCAGATTCCAAGTTTAATTGTATTTTCTTGTGATGTAATTTAATCTGGTCGTTTTGCATAGCAAGAGAGAAAGCAACATAAACATTTTGAAGTTGCCTGGGTATTGTGAATCTGTGAAGGAAAACAGTGCAAGCAAAAAAACAACCTTGATACTTGAAACTATTGAACAACCTATAAGATCTAGAGACGCGGGTGGGGTAAGCATACAGGGTATATAAATATATTAATGATTAGGCAATGTAAAAAAAATTGTTGAAAAGAAAGAGAGAGAAAAGCCAGTTATACAATTTTGCACACTTTCTTATTGTAAGGCGCCGTCGCAGAAAAAGAACGTCACAATTTGGCGACCACACGCTTGCGCATTGCGGTCCCTCGCTGATGCAAGAAAATTTCGGCACTGAGGTGTGTGACTGATCGAGGAATAAAAAAGCAGTCTGATTTGGATCTTATTCATACCCCAAACATGTCAGGAGACGAGGTAAGACATCCTGGTTGCTTTCGTTTTCATTCACCACACGTTTGGAACTAGTAGTGTGTTTTTAATCAAATTCTCGTGTGGCCGCTGTGTACAGGATGACTTTGGGCCTTGGCATCGCTGTTTCACTCCCTATCTGCAGCAGCTCTCACATGGCCGCAATCGAGCTAATATCGGCCCAAGTGGCTAGATTGACAAAAGAAAATCTTTTACACTCTTAGGCTGCGATCGATAACAGTCTGTAAATTGTTTATTATAACCGCCGTTCGTGAATTTGCCTTGTCTTAGCCTTTATAAGGCAGCTCAAACTGGGCGGTTAGTTAGCTAAGTAGCATTAGCTCCTGGAAACTACTGCAATTACCATTGTTTTCTGCTAACACTGCAAAACTACTGACATTAAGCTAATTTATTCCTAATTGACCTGTAGATTTGAAAATAAAAAAAATAAAATCGTAACATAATTACCATTATAGTTATCTTTCATAACGGCTGAAATATAATAGACTAAATGTCATTAAAATATACATTATTAATTGAATGGGACGAGTTGATACGGTCTATTTGAACTTGAAAAGATAGACTGCCTGCATTTTCTATGTAGTATTTTATGTTAAAGGGGGGAAAAAAGGAAGTCCTGGTCAAGAAACAAGGATACGGTTCTTCAGACAGTTGGATTGGTTAACTATGACAGCTACGGCGGTATGTCTGTAGTGACGGTCAGGATTAGGCTCAAAATTCTTAATTTGTCAGTACGCTTTCCTTGTAAATCAAAATTTAAGTTAGGACAGGTTAGAATGGACAAACAAATAAAAACCTAATCAGTCTTCCTGATCCCAGGTTGACAAACAAAGCAAACAAGTACCAAGCATCTAGAGCAAGCTTCTGGGATTTTTTTCCCCCATAAACATGTGAAGATGTTAATCAAACTTCATGTTAGATTTATTTTAATTTATTTATTTTAATTTTATTTGTGGTAATATATGCCAGGCTTATATAATATTAGATGTCCCTAAATTGCTGCAACACAGCTGATAATTTATATAGTTTACTTCTCTCACTTTAACACTGAAATTGTAACCTTATTCAGCTTTGAATTAGAATTAGAAGATGAAAAGATTAATCGTTTTGGGCACCATTTAATTGTCTCGCCAGCTATTTTTAAAAGTTATTTCTCATTTTCTTTCTGTTTATCTTCTTTTTTTTCTCAGATGATATTCGATCCCAATATGACCAAGAAGAAGAAGAGGAAGAAGAAGCCCTTCATGCAGGATGAAGAAGGTGGAGAGGGAATGGGAGGAGAAGAGGCCAAAGAGGTGGAAGCTAAAGAGGCAGAGCCAGAGGTTGGAGATGACAAGGAGATGGATCTAGATGAAGATGAAGGCAGGAAGAAAGGTGAGTGATTAAATATAACTTATCTTAAAAGCCCATTTTCAATAAATATTACTGATCAGGGCTGTGACTCTATAGATTACATGCAAAATAATATAAGATTGGAGCCGAGCTGATTTTTTTTCTTTTCTTTTTTTTATAGAACCGTCTGATGACTTGAATGACCTAAACTTCTTCAACCAGAAAAAAAAGAAGAAGAAACCCAAGAAAGTATTTGACAATGACATAGAGGAGGGTTTAAAGGTCTGTCACTGATGAACCTCAAAGTTTCCTCCTCCTCTCTTGTATTGTGCACATAATCATTTTACAAGATCGTGTTCTTGGTAACCTTCTGCTGACGGTTGATTGTTCTTTCCATTGTCTTATTGGCGCTCACATTACCTTGATCTCCTCGCTGAATTTCACTTCTCACTGCTCTTAACCAGGAGCTGAAAATTGAAGGAGAGCAAACGGAAGCGCTGGAAGAGGACAACCTGGATTTGATGCTTCCTACCAAAAAGAAGAAGTCAAAGAAAGTTGATTTCGATGAGGGAGAGCCTTTGGAAAAAGATGAAGGTAAAATGAAATGATATCCTCTTTAGAATTGTGAGAGAAAATAATACGCAGGAGTTACAGCTTTTGGATAATATGTTTGCAGCACTGGAAGATGACGAAAGCAAGAACAACGATGGCATCTCGTTCAGCTCCTCCACAGGACCGGCCTGGGCTGGCTCAGAAAGAGACTACACTTATGATGAGGTAGGACTGCTTTTGCAATGAAAAACTCAGCCTTATTTATTTGGTTTGAAATCTCTGTATCTGACACACTCACACACTCCTCCTTGCTCGCAGTGATATCTTTTAATGATCACCTATGTTTACATAGATATGACAGTAAGCTCAAGATTTATGAAATGCAAATACTAAGTGGTTAATGTCATCGCCTCTGTCGTAGCTCTTAAACAGAGTCTTCAACATCATGAGGGAGAAGAATCCTGACATGGTGGCCGGAGAGAAGAGGAAATTTGTGATGAAGCCTCCTCAGGTTGTCCGAGTGGGAACCAAGAAAACCTCCTTCGTCAACTTCACAGACATCTGCAAACTGTGAGCGACGCTGTCTAACTTCTCTGTGTTTACACATTACTCTGTAGTTTGTATCGGCATCGTCTGAAAGGTGATGTACCGCTTACTTTCTCACAGGTTGCATCGTCAGCCTAAACATCTCCTCGCTTTCCTGCTGGCTGAGTTGGGAACAAGGTGCGTTATTGTACATAATGTGATATTATGAATTTATCCTGGAATCGGGTTTGAACTCTTGTTCATAAAGGATGATGTCGGTATGTGTGCTCTTTAATGAGCGTTTATCTTGTACCTTTTGTCTCTTAACAGTGGCTCAATAGATGGAAACAACCAACTTGTGATCAAAGGCAGATTTCAACAAAAACAGATAGAAAATGTTTTGAGAAGATATATCAGTAAGTGGGAAATAAATCTATTATCTGTAATAAGGTGAAATCATTTTGTTCTCTGGACAGACTTGACAGGCAAAATGGACTACAGTCATTACTAGCATAGCACATTAAGTTGCATTATGATTCGTTTATATGTAATATGATTTATTTGAAAATTATTTGTCTAAATTACATTTTTAAATACAAGTTTGCGGTGTTTTTAGAGTTGACTCTACATTAGTTAATTAGCAGCTTCTCTTTCTGTGCCATGATAAAGTTTAGCAGACACATAGATCCCATCGCAGTGTAAATAACTCTCTTCTCACCCCTACAGAGGAATACGTGACGTGTCACACCTGCCGCTCTCCAGAGACCATTCTGCAGAAGGACACTCGTCTTTATTTCCTGCAGTGCGAGACGTGCCACTCCCGCTGCTCCGTTGCCAGCATCAAGACCGGTTTCCAGGCTGTGACGGGCAAGAGGGCGCAGCTCCGCGCCAAAGCCAACTAAAGGCCATGAAAACTGGGGTCCCCCTCCTCTCAGCCTCCTTTTCCTCCACAGAAGGGCTGAAAGTAGGGTCGGGCGCCCCCTCGATTTGCTAAAAGGACTCTCTGAATTGAACTGCGGGAGGGTTTGGCTGTTTAGTTGTCATGGCCTGATGGGCAGGCAAAGAGTGAGAGAGTATCTTAAAACCACCAAATGGGGTTCAGTAACAGTAAGCAGATGATGTTCACCACGTACACTGTTGGGTTGAATGCATTTGTTTGTTGTTTGGATGATGAACCCTCCTCCGTAGGTTTTTTGTCCATTTGCTGTGATTCTTGATTCCTCCAAGAAAAGCTTGATTTACCACAGCTTTTATCTTCCTGTGTTTCTTCTCCCACTTTACATACCAACAAAGACTAATTCAGATAAATAATACATTTCTCCACAGAACCAGCTGAATTGTGTTAAGCTTAGTTTATCTACAGTAACTGAGCCTAATTGCTCTGTTAACTGTAGCTGTGCTTGTCTCTATTCTTGAGTTCAGTTTTGTTCATTTTTTAAAAATTCTTTTGGTCTACCCCAGGGGTTGATAAGTTTGGTCCTAAAGAACTGCAGTCCTGCAAGTTTTAGATCTTTCCCTGCCTTAACACATCTGATTCAAATTAAATGAATCCAAACTTGTGTCTATTTTACTTTGTCATTAATTTGCTTGAATTGGGTGTTTTAAACAGTGAAACATCTAAAACTTGTAGTACTATCGGGGACCAAGCTTGCCTACCCATATCGCAAAACCGTTACTCTAGGATTTTCTGCTCAGCTTAATATAGGGAAGAAATTAAGTCACATTAATGGGCTACATTTGTCCCTGAAGCCATTTTATGAGAGGCTCCGAACACTGAGTTGCTTGTGATTTTATAGTAGAGGATGGCACGATGTAAAACTACTTGGGCTGTCAAAAGGTGAAGTTTTGTTAACAGAACTGGACTTGTTGAGGCTCTTTGTGAGACGGAAACTACAGTGGGATTTTTGAGTGCTTTTGTAGCATTGATGATTTATCAAAAATCTGATCAATAAATTTTCTTATCAAGTTTTGATTTGATTAGAGCTACTTCAAAATCAATAAAATTAATTTTGTCAAGAAGTTTTTTTTTCTTGAGTTGATGGAAATCCCATAAAATAAATGCAGTGATGCTGGTAATGATTGGAGTCCTGCTCTTGTTTGAGAGTTTGTGGAAAAGGTGTGACTGGGATCATTTTAAAACCTGGTTTTTACATAAATAAAATATTCTACTCTCTCTCTCTCTGCAATACTTTCTCTGTTTGGATCCATGCTGTCATTATATACCTAATGGGTAATTCAAAAGTAAAATCTGAGATAAAGAGCAGCCAGTTCGTGTAAAAAAAAAAAACACAGCTTTTGTCTTCTATTGTTGACCGACTTGTTAAACATGACTTTTTAATTTGTCTTTGAGTAATAGTTAGTCTAGATCTGTAAAAAAGTAAGGGAAAATATAGCTTTAGTTTAGGATACATCAGTAGGTAGCCTACCGGAAGTCGTCACCGTTAGCTTCATGATCATTGGCTGGTTTAGTGAGTGGCTAGCAAGAGAGGAAAGCTAACAGTGCTAGCTAGGAGAAGGTTCCATTTAGTTACGGCGCGTTGAGAGGAACAGTCGAGAACACCGTCAAGCAAAAACACAATCATGCCTCGTGTTTACATAGGGCGGCTGAGCTATCATGTCCGCGAGAAAGACATCCAGCGATTTTTTAGCGGATATGGAAAACTGATGGAAATTGATTTAAAAAACGGGTGAGTTTGGGATAAAACAATGTTTAGCTAACGTTTCCTAGCTAGCATTAACGTAACCATTCATGGGAACGATGTCACCATAACAAGTAAATTAATAACGAGTCTGTGCATTCACCTTAACGTGTATTCAGAAACGTTTGGACTTTGATGGAAATAACTCCATGAAAACAGAATATACTTTTATTCTCAGTTCATTACCTACCCGTGTGCTAAATGTCGCATGGCCAACATGGCGCCTTAGTATTTTCTACCCCACTGGAGTAAATGTGGGGCTTGCTATAAGGTTAACGTAGGTATTTAGGTGATGTTTCAGGTTCACACAGTGCAACTAAGAACGCCTTTCGATTTTATTTGTCTTTTATCTCTTTCCTTTTGCAGCTATGGTTTTGTGGAGTTTGAAGATAATCGGGATGCCGACGACGCTGTTTACGAGCTAAACGGGAAGGAGTTGTGCGGGGAGCGAGTCATTGTCGAGCATGCCCGGGGTCCACGGCGAGACCGAGACGGCTATGGTGGGGGTTACTGGGGTGGCGGCCGCAGTAAGTGCATTCTGTTACAAGATATCCTGTCTTTCCCTTCCCTCCGGGGTGAGGTGTCGATTTGGACTGCACAAAGAGCAGTTTCTGGTTCTGCGCCGTTAATGAAAATAGCCTAACTTGTGATGCATTTTATAGCCAGCACTTTTGAAATTGTAAAGTAGTCTTGGTTAATAAAATGATTAGCATCTTTTGCAACCTTCCACATCTGAGACTTTCATTAATTAATTCCGCAGTCTTTATATTAATAGAGTATTTTAATTAATGCTAGAAATGCTTATTCAGATCTCATTTGCAGTAATATCCAAAGGAAGTGGATGCGTCGCCTTTTCAGTGGTTTTCATTCTGCTGAACCTTCTCAGTTTTGCTGACCTGCAGGTTTTTGCTCCTCATGATCTCGGGCCATTCTGGGTTGATCTGTGGTTCCTTCTCAGGAACGAGCAATTAACTGCAAGCCAGAACATCAAAATAGCATGTTAAAGAGTAAAAGAGTCTATGATTAGAAGTAGATGATAGAACTACTGCAAGATATTGTGAATGGTAAGCTTGTTTTTGAATATATTTGTGCAATTTATTTGTGGATGTCATTTATAAAATTTGATTGCACAACAAAAGATGATGCTAAACACAATAGATTATGATAAGGATAGCTAGTGTAGCCTTTTCTGAATCATTAGGACAACAGTAACATTTACCTGTGAAAAATGTGTTGTTTGGCATATTTTCATATTCATATATATTAAACATTAACAAAAGTCCTTGATGTTTTAATTTGAAAGAGTCCAGTTGCGGGCTGAGGCTGAGAGTCCATTGAGGCTAAAGATGACTGGCTAAGATGACTGCCTGTCCCGTTTGGCCTTGGCTTTCACCTTACAATGTGTGTGTGACCTTTGCCCCCCTTGATCCTTGGCTGACCTAACCGGAAGCCATGATGACAGCAGCCTTTTGCCAATAGACCAGGGGTGATGGTGAGGATTGCCATTGGTTTCTATGTTGACAACAAACATGAGTGGATCGGCACTAGATAAGAACTTACAGTCTAAAGAACTTTTGTAAGTACACAACTGGAAAAGACTATTTCAGACCGACCTTCACTAAATTAAGTACCATTTTATTTTTCTAAACAATGTAAAAGAAGCATCAATTATACCATTAACTCCCAATTTGATCAACATATCTATTAACCAAAACCTTTGTGGACGCCCCCTTTTGTTTGTGTTACAGGCTTCAGTGGTTTTAAAAGAACATCACTGTCCATTTGTTTATGCAGTTAAAGCATCGCAGTGTGATGTACTGATGTAAGATGAGCTTTGTATTGCTGGAAACAGATGCAGTGGTGTTCTTTGCAGCAGCGAGCTATTTCACAAAGTGAATATTACAACCTTTGAAAAGAGCCCATGAAGTGGCTTTTATGTCATTTATTTCAATCTTTGTGGTTGAAAATGGGATCAGTTGGACTCCTTTTTTTATCACGTTTTAAATTTATTCTCCTTGGACTTTGATCTGACCCATTTATATTAGATAGCCCAGGCTGGTAGCTCTTTTGTGTCTGTTCTTTTAGCCTTTTCTAACTTTTGTTTGTGTTGTCATTTTTAAAGGCAGTGGTTATAGCAGCAGGAGCCGCACTGGAAGGGACAAGTATGGACCTCCAGTTCGAACTGAGTACCGTCTCATTGTAGAGAATTTGTCCAGCCGCTGTAGTTGGCAGGACCTGAAGGTAAACGTTTCCCCAAAAGGCAGCTCTCTTCATTTCATGCACTGGAAAAAACTATATAAGCTTTGTTTTGCTTCACACAAAATTGAACCAATTCTTGTTCATCAGGATTTCATGCGTCAAGCAGGAGAGGTGACCTATGCAGATGCCCACAAGGAACGCACCAATGAGGGAGTAATTGAATTTCGGACCCACTCTGACTTGCGAAGGGCTATAGACAAGCTAGATGGTACCGACATCAATGGACGCAAGATTAGACTAGTGGAGGACAGACCTCGCAAGAGAAGGTCTTATTCTGGCAGCCGCTCCAGGTATGTACACAAATCCATAAATGTTTTTTTTTTTGTTTTTTTTTTGTTGCTAAGAAAACATACAAGTTGAACTATTTTAAAATTTCTTTCATCACAGTTGCTATGTTTTCTTTATGACTATAGAGTTGTTCTGATACCAGTATTGGAAATGCCTCCGATACTGCCCCAAATTCTGGTATCAGCGAGTATTGGAGTTCAGGCACTGATTCGATACCACATCATTTATGAAAACCAGTATCTATTCAGTGATTAGCTCTATTATAAGTTTGCTGTATTCATTCATGTTTTACAAAGAGTTTAACCTGAGCCACGCCTTATCACAATGCTAATGATTTCACAGTCATGCAGGTGTAATATGACATTTGTTTTATAATATAGTGGTATCTGTACTTGATATCGGCCGATACCCATACCACAAGTATCAGAATATCTCTATTTATGGCTCTTGCTCTTTCTTCTTTTAGATCCCGCAGTCGCCGCCGCTCACGCAGCAGGAGCCGCAGGAGCTCAAGGAGTCATTCTAGATCGCGCTCCAGGTGAGGGTGGATGTGGTATAGCTACTGTAGGGAGAGGTTGTATGTCTGGAATAGATAAGGAAAACATTGTGTGTTACAAATTCATTTAAATTTATTTTATCTGTTCCAACAGGTCTCGTTCCCGCAGTGACAAGCGACGCCATCACTCTCGCTCTAGGTCTGGAAGGAAGTCTCGCTCCAAGTCGGGAGACAGGAAGTCGCGCTCTCGCAAAAGCGGGTCACGCTCTCGATCTCGCAAGTCCAAATCTCACTCTCGTTCTCGTTCTGCAGACCGAAAATCGAAGTCTCGTTCAAAGAGCCGTTCTAAGGTAAAGTCAGAACGAGGTTCTCGGAGTAGATCAAAGGAGATGTCTGGCGAGAAGAAGTCTCATAGTCGTTCAGCGTCCCCTGTTGAGAACGGAAAAGAAGAGCGTGCTGCCAAATCTGCCTCCCGTTCCCCATTCCCGCAGGAAGGTGACCGGCGATCAAAATCAAGAGAAAAACGCTCAGCCTCCCGCTCCAAGTCCCGTTCCAAATCCCGCTCCAAGTCCCGCTCAAGATCTCGCTCGCGGTCCAGATCAGCCTCTCAGGATTAGAGGGAAATGGAGAAAAGTGGCGTTTTTCTTATTGTTGAGCTTGATTATCATGCTGTATAGTGGGCAGTATTGTAAAACCTGGCTTATGCTTCCTGACTTCTGTTTTTCTCCCTCAGGCCTGCACATGTTTTAGCATTTCACAGATTGATGTACATTACCAGGATTTTTTTTCTTGCAAGTGATGTACAAATACACCCCTTCTAATCAGACTGACATGTTGTAGCTGCCTAACATGTTTCCATTTCCAGTGTCCTGTTCAGCCTCATTGGCTCGCTTTAAATTTTTTCCAAGTCAGCTAAGTCATGAGAAAGCATTCTCACACACTTTTTTTTTTTTCTAATTTTGATCAGTTTCATACGATTTACAACAATTTTTTATGTTCTCTAATTCAAACGTTGTCGATCAGGAAGTGTCTTGTGTTTTTCATTCATTCGATTGTGGGAGAAAAGTAGCATTTGACCACAGAACTTGAGCAGTTTTCCCCTTTGAGGCTCAGTTTATTAAGGAACTGCTCATTCTTAATTACTGAACTAGGTTGCAAAAGCTGGTACCGCATAACTACATATTTACATGAAAATAATAAGTTATTCATGTTTGGAGAACTTGATTTGTAGTGTGATCATTATGATCCCTTTTTAACCTCTTGTACATAGACTCTGTAATCTGCACAGACTGATTGTTGCATTTTTGTAGAGAACTTTAACCATTTAATTATTTGGTGGGGTGATCTGAATGGTACTAAATTTGCTTTGTTTCTGGAGTTTAATTTCCTCCAACGCAGTGTCTTGTTTTCCTGCAGGGCTGGTTGTTTTTCATTATTTTGTTAACTTGATCCTTTTAAAGGGTTAAAGGTTTTGTCAAGATTTTGTTTATTAAAAAGTGTGTTTGTTTGGAGTTTAAGGTACACATTGAGATTGCGGTGGGGAAAAGTATGCTTGTTTGTGCTTATATAAACCTCAAACGTATTCAATGCATCCACTTACCATCTTGTGGAATAAATCAAAATTTTCTGATGAATGACCTCAATCGGAGGACGTGGAGTGCTTTTTTATTTTATTTTTGTGTACAATAAAAAATGTTGAAGGATTTTGTTGGGTGGCTTTGTTAGTTACTGAAACCTGGACTGCAGCATTGACAATGACCTATATCTTGTTAATTATATAATAAATGCTCTTTGAATAAGGGAAGGTGACTCGGAGAAGTGATAATCTTTTGGGTGATGTGCTGTTTTTTGTACATGAAAGACACAAGCGGTTTTCGTTTCAATCGGAAGACCACTTTAAAAGACAAATGTGATATTTAAGTGGAGCGACTGCACAGAAATGTGTTTTGGCGTTACAATATACGAAACCATCAGTGACTGTACTGTCGGTTTGCGCATGCGCAGTCCTAGCCCTGGAGCCGCAGGAGATCAGCGCTGGTAAGCCAAATATCAGTTCCTAAAAAAAAAACGCAAACACGAATTAATTACCCATTAACTCCAGAAATAGTAAAAGTCACAAGAGTCGTAAATGTTTTTTAATATAGCAGCAGGCGTATATTTGTGTGAGGTTTATTTTTATTTTTTATTTCCCCCTTTGAGATAAACCGTTTTCGCATTGTAGATTTATTCGCCCACTTTGCTTTTCAGTATGCCGGAATATGTTTCATAATGGAAGCAGGTTGCTTACATAGCCATGTTATATATTTTTGCCATAATTTACGCGGTTGCATCGGGGTTACAAAAAAATCTAGCACGCTTGACGTTCTCAAGAGCCTAAAATAATTCTCATTCATTAGGTATTCCGACGAAATTTGTGGCAAGGTTATTTTTCCTCTTAGCAGGGTCGCTACAGGAGTTAATGCAATGTTTTTACACATTTTTTGCCTCATGGATTTCAGATCCTCCGCCATTTTAACTGAAATGCTGTATTTTAATGTGTGTGCGTGTGGACTTGGGAGCTTGTTCGTAAATATTGGTGTGTCACCATTGTTGCCTCCCTAGATTGAAGGTAATGGATGGCAGTTCAAAAGTCTCTTTGGCCATAGCTATATTTAGTTCAGTGGCATTCTAAACATCAGTTTATAGAAATAATATAAAAGGCAAAATAAAAAGTTCTGTGAAAACACAAGTATCGTTCGTGTAGTTTATATCCATCTTACAATTTAGAAAAAAAGTGATAGACCTGAACCAATCTAAAAATTTAATTACACTAAAATAGGAAGGATCCTTAGACACCTAATGGTTTCATTTAATAGAACCCTGATAAAGACATGTCAGATTTTTTTTAACTGCCCTCCCCATGCTGTATGTCACATAATTATACAATTTGTCATAGCTTTAAGCTTGTTACCCTGTTACCTCTGTATGCTCTGATTTTAATAACCGTTTTTCTATCCACTTGCCTCCTAGTGCTCCAGAGCAAGAGACAGACATGAGTGCCAAAGTGAACATGGAGGCTCCATCCAAAGAACCTGACTGCACGTCTGTCGACCCATCGCCTCCCTCTGCAAGCGAGACCATCCTCATTTGTGGCGGTGACACTGTGGCGAAGAAGACTCGGCTGCAGCCCCACACCACCACAGCTCTTCTTCTACCAGGTGAGCTCAGGCTTGAAGGTGTGGGTAAAACCAAACACACTTTAGTTTATTACTAAACATCCCCTTATGCTGAACCTATAATGCTGAGGAAGCAGAGAAAAAGCCTTTAAATAACCAGCAATTACAGAATGTAAAACCTGATCTCTTGATCAGTTTATTTACATTCTTGATAATGGATGTAAA
>JBBDHI010000014.1:17656322-17669294 GCA_037177115.1 Craterocephalus stercusmuscarum
TCTATCTTTGACCATTGTCATTAGGTTTTTCTGCTTCAGTTATCACCACTCCTGAGCCCACTTCTTTGTGTAAGACTTATGGCATTATCAGTCAATAATTAAAAATCATATATTTCTATGTCAGCTGAAAAAAACAAAACAAAGAATGTAATGTGTGCATATCTTTGTCTTTGCAGGCCTAACAGTTAGTGATGTCACAGTTATCATCTTTGCAGTCGTGGGCACTTTGATGATCCTGAGTTCCTGCTATATCATCTGTAAATACATCCTTTTTGAATGTGCATTCATTGGGAGTAGTTTCATTTAGGAACCAAAACAGTTGAAACTGTACACTATCTAATCTTTTCCTCTTCTGTTTGCATATTATCAGACTTCAAAATTACTTCCTAATTAATTAGTATGAAACTTGCCACTGAGCTCAGAAAATTGTTAGCACGATTCTTAGCTTAGATTTTAGCCATGGATAAAAGAACTACTCTAACATGTCAAGCTTAACTAGCCTCTTTGTTTACATTGTTGTTTGTTTATATGTTGTTGTTTTTTTTTCTCCTCAGACAAAATTTGGGCATATAACGCCGCCTCGTCTTCGGGCTTTGAGAACCTGTTCAAAAATCCCATTGCTCCGGTCCCTGTACTTATGGTTTACCCGGCTGTGAATTCAGCCTTCCAGGGAGCGGTGGTGGCCCTGGCAGAGTTCCTGCAGTTGCACTGTGGCTGTACTGTTGCTATAGACATGTGGCAGCAGGGAAAGATCGCAGAGCTGGGGCCAATGCGATGGCTTGCAGAGCAGGCAAAAGCAGCAGACCACATCCTCATTGTCTCTCCACAGCCGGAGACTGTAAGTTGTCTGTCATTTTTATTCTTTACTATTCGTTGCTTTTGAAGCCAGCTTTAAGTTTACACTAATCAGCCAAACTCTTTCATATTTAAATAAATAAGCACAATAAGTAGAGGCCAGACGTTTTGCCCTAATTTCCCAACAATCAGCTTGTAGAGATGATTAAAAAGGATGAACTAATTTGATGGGAATATTTATTTGTTGTGCACTAAAGCATATAGATTTTTTTCTTTTAATAGTGTTTTTAGACATTTAAATGAATGAAAGACCGATATGATTTAAAACCGATTACATATGTTTTCATGAAAAAAAAGTCATGTAATTGTGACCCTTTAACAAATGCAACAGCTGATTCTAATGAACTCTTCTTTTCTCTTCTCAGTCCTCTTCACTGCTCAAACATCCTCTCGAACACAGTCTCCCAGAACCATCCATCCCAGCTGCAGCTCATGACCTTTACCCTCTGATCCTCAACATGGTGGCAAGCCACGCTAAGAACGCCGGGGAGTTGGCCAAGTTCTTGGTGGTGCAGCTGAGTGAGGAGAAGGATTGCCGTTCATTGCCGCTGGAACTAAGAGCTTGCAGGAAATTCTGTTTGATGAAGGATTTGAGCAAACTTTGCAGGTCTCTTCATGTTCACAGTCATAGTAAGAAGAATGTGATATTCAGACCGGCAGGTTTCTACAGTCAAAAGAGTACAGTGAAGCTAAGGGAAGCTACAGAAAAGCTAAGAGGTAAAAAGTCACGTATAGTTACGGAGATGGAGCCGCTGAAGTCTGTGGTCAACATTGTTTGAACTTCTGTCCTGAGAAGTAAAGACTAATGAAGATCAATGAGTCAAAAGAGTCTATTCGGTAACTACTTGAGATATATCTTTTTTTCCTTTTTGATATATGTTTTTTAATTTCTTTATTGAAGAGAGAACCATATAACATTAGTCCTCACATCTTTACACTGGCTTCCTGTTTGAGGGGATCGACTTCAAAATCTGCTTAGTTTAAAAAGCCCTGAATTTCACAGTAATTTCTAGTTTGATATGAACCAACCAGACCCCTCAGGTCATCAGGGTCAATTCTACTTTCTACTACTCACATATGGAACAAACTCCCCGAAACGTGCAGGTCTGCTTTAGTCTTAGGAGTTTTAAATCAGGGTTGAAAATTTTTCTATTTGTTTCTTTTATAACTAACTATATATCTGAGGTTCTTTATTTTATTTCACTTTTGTTTTTAGTTCCCCTTTCCATGGTAATGTTTCTAATGTATGTGAAGCAACTTGAATAAAATGTGCTATACGAATAAACTCACCATGCCTTATGCTCACTTCTTCTGGAAAGGAAATGAAGACAACTTGTAAAGGAAAGCAAACATGAGCAGACATGATTTTACTGTTGTCATCATCATCATGGAAAGGCTGTCCATGGTTAAAAGGAGATAAGCAACAAGTCAAAAGAACATTAATATACTGTAACTTGCTTCTTGATTTTTTTTAGAGTAACAGCCTTACAGCTTTTCATGTAACATAATTGTTTTTTTTTATCCACTGATAATCTCCTAGGCAGAACAAAAAGAGGCTTGTAACCTCTAAAGAATATTTGTTTTATGATACATTTATGTATCCCTAAGAAATGTATAGTTTTTCTAAACTAAACTGAAAGGGATATCTATCAGTAGCAAATGCTTAGTATATGCTTAGCACAAACATCACTGTAACTGATGGAAACCTCAGCTGAGTGGTCTGTAGAAGGAGTTCCTATTCTGCAACAATTTAAGGACTTAAAATGTTAACAAATAGATTGTATGGACCAAATTGTAGACATGCTTATATTGTGATTAGTCTGAACTGATTTTTAGTCTGTGTCCTGTGCTTTTCCACTATCACACACATGTGCAAACCAATGAGATTTGCAGTGAGATGTTTTATACAAAAGCAACAGCAAAATATGCAACACTATATAGTTACCAGACATTGCACAGTTGAAAGTATTTTAAAAGAAAAAGAGCATATCTTAAGGATGCACATTTTTCTTGCATTTGTACAGGAGTGGACACATATAAAGACAGTTGCATTTTTATCGTTTAATATTGCTAAATGAGAGTGAAATTAGCCCAAATGACCCACAAAAAGGAATCAAACCTGGAGTCATTTAAGTGGGAGGGGATTTTTGAAAATAAAATAAAATTTCTACCAGTGCAAACATAAGGAAATAAATTTCCCTTCTTGTATTTTAGGGTGCTCTGTTCTGTGTGGAAATCATCTACTCTTTGGTGGAAATAGCACATTTTAGGAGAGAGGCCCTGCTCGATTTTAGACAGTAGTCGGTAGCAGCAGTAGTCGCGAATTACTTACAACAAAAGAAGAAGAATTATTGACAAATAGAAATCAACGTTTGGTGACACGTGATCAAACACGGAAGTCAAACACAACAAGACACTAGACCGCGGGACTCTTGCTGTTCAATTTTGAGACACTTTTTTATCAGAATATTTTGTCCTCGCCGTTTATTTATTATTTTTTGTCCAAAGAGCAGTGACAATGACTCAAGCTGAAAAGGAGCAGGACAACGGGAAGGAGAAAGAGAAGGAGCGAGAGAAGGAGAAAGAGAAGGAGCAGCAGCGTGGGGTGAAACGACCCATAACTCCTGCAGCCATCCCTGAGCCTCTCCAGGAGGTGAGGTAGAAAGTATTTACACGTTAGATTATGACACATTAACAAAAATATGTGCCAAGTCTTAAAATGAGCACTAGATGGACATCTTACAATCTTTACACGGTTCTACGTCAGATAAGTGATACATACAGATGGACACTACAGCTGTTTATTAGATGACTAGATTTTGTTGGAGTGGTTTAGTTCCACTAAAATGTATTTTCTTCTCTTGTAACTTTCCCGTTTCACAGCAAATACAGAGCAATTTTGTTGTTGTAATTCACCCTGGTTCAAGAACTCTCCGCATTGGCCGAGCCACGGACACTCTTCCTGTTACCGTCCCTCACGTAATTGCACGCAGACATAAACAAAGTGGACAGCCCAGATATGAAGACGCTTTGCTTCTGAGAGAAGGTCTGAATGTAAGTCATTCTTCCCCAAATACAGAAACAATACAAGCCCTTCGTTGATCTGGCTTTTCTGTTTTTTTCTTAGTAATGTTGGGATCGTTTTTCTGTTCCTTATTTTACATTTCATATTTATTTATTTGCATCCAGCAGAAAGCAGAGAGTAATGAGCAGAGACAGAATGGGCTTAAAATGGTTGATCAGGCCATCTGGTCGAAAAAGATGTCAAATGGTGTGCGAAGAACTCCGGTGTCTGCTGAGCAGGTCGGTTTATTTAAAGAACGTGAATTGCTGCAACATACACAAACATCAGCAAAATGATTCTGGGATGAAGAAGTATGATCACGTGGGGATTTTCATCATGTTTTTAAGATCCTGTCATGAATAAGAAAGGCTGCCTGTCATCTTGTGGTATCTGTGGCTGGGAGGACAAGCGTGGTTTCTTTTCTTAAGCTTGGATAGATGTATCTACAAGATGTTGTGTTTTTGTGTGTTTGCTCAGGCCAGAGCATATAACTGTCAGATCCGCCCTGCAGTACTTGACAGCAGCTCCAGGGTGAAGTGGACAAACACAGGTCACCATCCTCCTTATCTGGTGGGAGAAGAGGTCAGTTGGTGTGTCACAAAATATATTAAAAG
This sequence comes from Craterocephalus stercusmuscarum, assembly GCA_037177115.1. Taxonomy (NCBI): domain Eukaryota; kingdom Metazoa; phylum Chordata; class Actinopteri; order Atheriniformes; family Atherinidae; genus Craterocephalus; species Craterocephalus stercusmuscarum. Next base: position 17,660,856 of record JBBDHI010000014.1, read on the forward strand.
ATTGCATGACTTAAAGTCTTTGTGTGATCTGTTTCACATCTTGTGTCTGGACATTTTGCAGGCTCTTTATGTGAATCCATCAGACTGTTACAACATCCACTGGCCTGTTGTCAGAGGTCAGCTTAATGTACATTCAGGTCCTGGAGGCTCACTGACCGCAGTCTTGGCTGATCTTGAGACCATCTGGACTCATGTCATTCAGAAGCATCTGGACATCCCCTTGAAAGATTTAAAGGTTGGGGAATTCTCTTTGGTTCTCCAGATGTGTTCCTACCGGGGGACGTGTTGAAATTAGGAAGCAATAAATGTTGAAAGAATGCAGAAAGAAAAAGTTTGCTGCTATACAATTTATGAAAGAGCATGACTGCAGTTTTTTGCATTGGAAATTAAATCAAATAACACCAATGGTCAAAATATTTACTACTATTTATTTTATTATTTGTGTTTTTTGGCTGCAGTATTACAGATGCATCCTGTTGGTCCCTGATATCTATAATAGATGCCATATCAAAGAAGTGGTCAACATGCTGCTGCTTAATATGGGCTTCTCAGGTATTCCACCAACATACAGAACCATACACAAGACAGTAACATACACCTGGATTATTATACAGCTTACATTTTTATACTCCTGGGCCTGAAATTATTTAATGAGCAAAGTAAATACAGTAATTTACTTTCATTTCTGCCCGTGTGTGTCTGCATGTGTGCAGCAATCATTGTACACCAGGAGTCGGTGTGCGCTACATTTGGCAGTGGGTTGAGCAGTGCTTGCGTCGTGGACGTAGGGGACCAGAAGACAAGTATCTGCTGTGTGGAGGATGGAGTTTCTCATCGGAACTCTAGGTGGAGTTTATCATGCACACAAAAAAGCATCAATTAGTCCATGTTGAAGACTTGCACTTTCAATTGTTGCGTTTGTTTTAACAGGTTATGTTTGGCTTATGGTGGCTCAGATGTGACCCGAACTTTTTTCTGGCTGCTGCAGAGGGCAGGATTTCCCTACAGAGACTGTCAGCTGCCCAACAGACTGGACTGTCAGCTTTTACAGCATCTGAAAGAGACTTTCTGCCATCTTGATCAAGTGCGTGTTGGTTGAAGGGGAGAGTGGGCATGTAACATGCTGTACACTGATAACCTTCAGAGCAGTGTAAGGGACTGAAGTTATCTAGTAAGTTTTCCTTTGTTCTCGACAGGATATATCAGGATTACAAGATCATGAATTTCAGACCCGTTTCCCAGAAGCCCCTGCTCTTTTGTACCAGATTCGACTTGGGGATGAAAAACTACAGGTAACTCTTTACAATGACAAATGCTGTTTAGCATTGGTGCAGAAAAATTTACTACATAGTTTATTTTTCTGCTGTTTCAGTATGAGATAATTTCCACATCATCTGTGGGACTATTTCTGCCTCATGTTTAAGGTCTTGTGTGTCTTTTTCTCCTCTAAAGGCACCCATGGGTCTGTTTTATCCAGCCACATTTGGCATTGTAGGTCAGAAGATGACTTCTCTTCAGTACCGTTCCCAGGGCGACGCAGAGGATCCTCATGATGAACACTACCTGCTGGCTACGCAGAGCAAACAGGACCAGGTAGCACACAGATGTCGCACTTTGTGCATTAAATGAAATTTAAGTCCGATAAATGATTACTAGTCCTTGCCCTTTTTTGTAAAACGTATTCTATCATTTTTTTTCTAACAGTCCTCCAAATCTGCTGCAGACCGTAAGGCTGTTTCCAGGACGGGTGGTGGTTTGGATGGCGAGATGGGCGGTCAGGTTGGGGGTGGTGAGATGTCAGACCTACCCAGGGGCAGTGGGAGTGGCTCCGGAGGAGGAGGAGTGATGCAAGGAGAAATGGAGCTGGGGCCTGCACAGGCAGAGTGTCTCATTGGTGCAGGAGAAATGGAAGATTCCCTGTCTGCTCACCTTTCCAGGAAGACCGCTATCATGAGCCAGTTTGAGAGCAAAGCGTTGGGACTGGACAAAGCAATCCTGCACAGTATTGACTGCTGTGGTAAGAAAAATGTGGTGAAAAAAGGATAAAGTAGACAAATAGAAATTGGTTTAAGGATAAAAAATGGATATCTTAATATCTTAAATGATGCAAAAATTGGAGCAAGAGAAAGAGACACTTGCTTCCATAATACTCAGGATGTTCTGTTTTACGTTTCCTTGTCCTTTTTGTCATCAGCGTCAGACGAAACTAAACGCAAGATGTACAGCTCCATCCTGGTTGTGGGTGGAGGGCTTATGTTTCACGGTGTCCAAGAATTTCTCCTTCATCGCATCATCAACAAGATGCCGCCGTCCTTCAGAAGGCTGGTCGACAATGTGGAGGTCATAACGCGGCCAAAGGTAACACAAGATACATCGCTTTTACCATTCTTACGTTAGGTTAGTGTTGATGTGTTGAGTGCCATACGTGTTCTGAGAACAGGTGCCGGTGAAAGTTCCTAGTTCCTTCCATGAAATTTAATTTATGCATGCCAAATGTAAACATGATGTGAAAATAGATGTAGAGAAACCAGTAGACAAATTAGAACTGTTAGACATGGATCGTTGAGATATTAATAATATAATCTCAGGTTATGTGAACGTGTACTTTCAATGACTGGTTAAATTTGAACTAAAAGATTTGACCCAAATGTTCATTTTTTGCTTTTTTTTTTTTTATCATTCTTTGCTTATTTCAAATTTTGGCTGAGTTGTGTTACTGCTTGTCCCGTTTCTTGTTAGGATTCTGTTCATGAATTAACACTGACTTTAGGATTTTACTGGAACAGTTTACTACATGTTGCTCTGTAAACGATGTACTGTCCTGCCTTGGCTAAAGCAAAACAGACCCAAACCTTTATACGTCAGCCGTGGTTCAGACACTTTGTCTTTGACTTTTTTTTTCTTATTTTCTATACATTGAGAAATGGGGATTTTTTTTTAATGGTTTACAAACATTGAACAAGTTTATGTTGGGAACTGACTTGAAATTGATCCTCAAATGTATTTTATACTGATTTGTGTGTGCTGTAGGACATGGACCCCAGGCTGATTGCGTGGAAAGGTGGAGCGGTGTTGGCGTGTCTCGACACCACGCAGGAGATGTGGATCCACCACGGGGAGTGGCAGCGATTCGGAATCCGGATGCTCAGAGAAAGAGCTGCTTTCGTCTGGTGACGACATTCGTCATTTACTTGTATCTTACTCACGGGGTGACAGTGTGATATGGATTGTGAAAAAACCCCAAAAAAACCCTTCATACTGACAACGCTAGAGGGAATTTTTAAATTTGTAAAGCAGCATTTTGTTAGGAGCAGTGTGTTGGTTGGATTATAAATGTTAACATAAAAACAAGTATTTCTTTGGTTCTGTAAGTAGTGCTTTAACTCTGCAATGCTCTCTAAGGTCTAAAACTGTAAATAAACTCTAATTTGTATAAACAGTTGAATTTGTTGGGAAAATAATTAAACTCACTTTTTTCTGTTGACGTGTACGTTTCCATAGAGACTGCACCTGGTCAGGCAGACTTCTACAGATATCTGAAGAATAGATTTGCATAATTTTCCCAAACACTAAATTTGTAACCCCCAGAATTAAATTTAATATAATGGCCCCTGCAGAAAATGAAGCTGCTTGAATAAGCTTCAATAAAACTAAGTCCAGATGCTCGCTTCAGCTTATTTGAATGAAAATGACCTGGATGATTAAGAACCTTCATCGACACGCCATAAAAAACAAATGCGTGGTAGTTGTCAGTATTTAACTGCTCTACATACAGCAATGTGAATCATTACAAATGAAATAAACCAATCTCACAAGTTGTTTTTTATTTTTATTCAAACAGAAGGATAAAAAACAAAAACAAACTAAGATTCCAAAGGGGGATGACTGAAATACAAGTGGCAGATATTCCTAACAGACTGATGCCACTGTGAGGTTGAAGGTTGGAAAAAAAATTTAAAAAGTGATGCGGAGCTGCGGTATCAGCCATTCTGGCCCCTATATGTAGGAATTCCCAGAAAGGCGTCACTGGACTGCTCATGGCAGTGGCAGCTGATGAAGAGGAGCTTCAGCTCTGTGATGTCAACACCTTTGTGGTCTCAACACAGACGCTGGACAAGGCCCCACGCCTACACTGCATGTGTAGGCGCTTACCTACAGAGAAGTAAAGGTGTTACAGAGGTAAAATCTTGCATTTATACAATGTGAAAAATATATTTGGTACTTCGACAACTTTAACAAATTATTTCTTAATTTGTGCACTAAACCCAGTCATTTATTCAATAAACCTAATTAAACTTCAGCTTGAAAATCATGTTTGTAACATCACAGTCAAAAACAGCATCACCATGTACAAACATTCATTTGCAGCTAAAATTGCAAACAGAAATAAAAATATTTTAAGATGGTCCCTCACAAGAAATAGACACCACTGAGACATGACTATTACTGCAATAATGACACAAGTGAAGCTACCAACTTGACTGTCAGTGAAACACAAGTACATTTTTTTTCATATTATTTCCACATTCCACAATCTCTTCTTGCTCCAGCTTGAATCTCCAAGATCAAAAGTTACATATAATGAATGAGGAACAAAGGTTTTATGAGTATTGTTAAAGGGAGAAAAACAAAGCCTCACCTTCCTCATCCTCCTCCCCCCATTGGTGGAGGGTTGATGCCCCCACCATGGGCTATTCTTCCCATCCGCCGTCTGCCTCCAGGGGGACCTGGAGGACTGCAAAACCAAGCAACAGAACAACAATTAAGAGGATGAATGATATAAATATAGAACCAGTTCATTCCCAAGTGGCTAGAAATATATTAAAACTCTTCAGTTATCTAAGATTGGGTCCAGTATTTAAATTAGCCAGAGTTTGGTTTCATAAAACACTTCACCGGTTAGTTGTGATACCTCGTTAAACATTTAACTTGTTCACACATCGGTATAACAGACTGGGTTGGCCTCAGTATGTATAATAAAAAGCTACATACAACATGTCTTCAGTGTGTTTGTGGCAGTAGTGAAATGAATGCTCCTCTTGGGACTTACCCTCTGCCATCACTGAAGCGTGATGAAGCACAGGTTCCATCCTTTGACATATCAGGGTGGATTATCGTCTTAAAACTGAAAGAACAAAGTGTAGAAAGTAGAGAGCAATAATGAGATTATTTCCTTTGACTATCCGATTCATAAACAGGATATCTACTAATCAATATTTATTATAAACAATCAAAACACTGAGCTTTGACAGCCACATACACATTGAAATATAAGACAGTAGCTTATTACTCATCACATTTTATGATTTATCAGCAAAACACAATACTATGAAGTAACTTTACTCCCCCAAAACAGAACTTACATTTTAATCACATTACAAGCAAAAGCTGACAAATTACACAAGTGCAAATTGTTGGTAAACCTAAAACAAAATGTAATTCTATTTTAGCATAAGGTGGCTATTTGATTTAGTACTTATGTGACTGTTTGACTTACAACAAGCCGATAAACTCCACAGCTCCCCAAAAGAGATCGACAAGTAAAGACAGCCGCCATGGTGACTGTGTCCTGCTGTCCAGGACTTGACCTGAGATAAACGTACAGAGAAATCGATGTGGTACGAGTGGTAGAGGAAACATTTTTCTCTGCAGGTTGCCAGTCAGAAGCTAAACCTACTTTGCTCCTCTTGAGGTGACACGGGCACACAAGCCAACAGGATCAACACAACATGGCTCAGTTTAAACACATCCTTGAATTTACATGACTTACTATTTATATTAATGCGTTTCCAAAGAAAGACTTTAGATGCAGCTATAAATCATCATGGTGTGATCACTAATATTCATTACATTACATAAATTTGGCCCTGCTACGCAACCAGCTAGGCTAGCTAAGAACCGAGCCGACTTGCTAAATTCAGGCTAATATGACACATCCCTGTTGTGCTTTTTCTTTTTTTACTTTCCCCCAAACAGTGCTGTATCTAACAGAATGATAAGTATTTGTTTCAACGTTCAGAAAATTACTTTTAGGATTGGACAACTTACCGTTGGACACGTACACCATCTCTCGGTGGGTGAAACAGCTGTGAAAGCTGTGTTTTGTTTGTCGTTCGCAGTTCCGCTTCCGGGTCCTTTGTTTCGTCATGCACACGCGCAGGCGCACTCGGCATGTTGTCGCTTGTCAATGCAAGTCCAGCAAACATGTATTCTTTAATCCAAAGGTTTTCAAACTTTTATAGTGATTTTTCATCCCTATACCATTTCATCCAGGGCTGTCACTTTACATTTTTGTTCAGGGTCCACATGCAGCGCAATGTGAAAAAGTAGGCCAGAGAAGTAAAATAAGAAGATAAAACCTATAAATAACATAATCCCACCCTGTTTTACAAAGTTGCTACTTATCGATAGATGTTTATATTTAATTAACTTTTTTAGAAAACTAGGAAACCTTCAGAAGTTTTTGGAAACATAGAATTGACTAGATACTTTGCACCAAGTGTGGATACTTCTGAACACTAGATTTAAGATAAAATGCTTTCATGCAAACCATAGAAAAGTTACGTTACGGAAATCCTGTCCCATCTGGGAACCTTTCCCAAGCTTTGGAAAGCTATGATGCTCTGTCCAAACTTATCTAAGATGTTCACTTGTTCTGCAACTTGGAGTTTATGTATCACTGTCTCCTGTAGACCTTTGTATACGTCCGAGTTTGAGATTTAATGGAATCCTTGTCAATACTTCTTCCTTAACACTCTTGGTTGGATTCAGCGTTATATTCATTCAAGTTTCATGTATTAGTCTTTAGTTTTGACTGGATGGCTCTAAAAATAGCTTTACACACAGCTCTCTGCACACAGGCTTCACTGTGTGTGTGTGAGAGAGAGGTGTCGCTTCAGTGGTTATTTTTAAGGTGGTAATTTTACAAGCTGAACCCAAATTTTGAGGGTAGAATCACAATCTTGAGGTGAGAAGTGAGTGTCTATGCTTAGAAAGGCAAACTTTTGAAATTGTATTTCACCATTTGACCTCCAGAGGGCAGCAGAGTCAAAATAACAGAAAAAAATGTTTTAATAAGGTGTTAACAGCTGCATGCTCAGCCTTCTCATTGACAAACTGAGAGAGATAATATGCTTATCCTTATTTGGCTGGGGACCTGTCTGACCTCTAGGACTTTTTAGGTTACCACTTTCCCACTGGGACAGCCTAATGAATTAAAAAGAAACAAGTCTACATCTTTCTGACTGCTCATCTTTGAAACACCTTGCTCTTTGGCTGGCTGCTCCTGATAGTCCTGACCCCAGACTGAAGGTCTGAGGTCAGTCATTCAGACAAAACATGCTTGTACGTCTGACTGCTGAAAATAACAAAAGCATCCGATTTCAATAGGAGTGACGAAGACGAGAGTACTGTCGTATTGTACGGCATATTTTTCATTGACAAATAAGTATCTATCTGCACTTTTAATAGTCTTCCAAAACTACGGTAAACATGAAAAGAAATGATTTTCTGCAATTGAATAAATCATGACAACGGATTTTCCCTCCATTATTTCTCCAGCACATTCTCCAATCCTCCAGGGTTTTTCTTAAATTTTGTCTTCAGTGATGACACACTAATGCACACTAAACACATCTATGAACTTACACATGAAAAAAATTCAAAGATTCAAAGTGTCACAATTCGGATTGTGCAGGACAGCAAGCATTTTTAACTTCTGTTATAAGAAGACTGGCTGCATGTTTGTTCATGATCCATCTCACAGAAGAATATTTATTTGATTCATAGACAGCTTTCTAATTGAACCGCATCATAGATATAAGCATAAACAAAGCTGGAAAACATTTGCCCCATATACACTGGTTGTTTATGTCACGTCTGCAGTAATTTATCTCCAGACAAGTTGAAAAGCTGCTTCATGGATTCATTATTAACAGAATAGATTAATAAAGAAAATCTGTCAGACTCCTCAAGTAACATAGAATTCACTAAACCAAGAAAATGGATCACAGGACTCCGGTCCTCAAATCGCTGCACTGACCCCAGATAGATTAAAGGATATATTTTAGAATCATACTCTTGGTCTACAGAGTACCAAACGGTGTTGGAGTGAAATACAGCTGGGATTTACTTGTGTAACCAGGAGTCGCCATTTAGGTTTTCTGGATCAGGTTCCCTCAGTGATCCAAGGATCAAAAGTGTGAAGGCTAGACAGCTTTTAGCCATTAGGCTTCCATCTGTGGAAGACTGGCAGCTCATTTAAAGCAGGGCTTAAAATGCAGCTGTTTAATAGAATATCCCAGTAATCTGGAAATACAAGTTATTGAAATAAAATTTTATATTTTATATTTAAATTTTACAATTTTATTTTTTCATAATTAATGTTTGCTTATTTGTTTTAGTATTTTCTTGATTAAATTTGAACTTGTCATTTCCCCC
>JBBDHI010000014.1:17686124-17698700 GCA_037177115.1 Craterocephalus stercusmuscarum
GAAAGAAGTGTTTTTTACATTTTTTTTTTCAAATTTCCATAGTAATTTCATAACCTAATTTCTCTCCAGTTTTGTTCCACTGTCTCTCCTTCTGCTCCTCATCTGCTGTAAAAAGATGGATGATGGTGTGATAAATCAGATGAAGTGAAACAGTGAGGAAGAACAGTGTTGAGGGTCACTGCTTTGGGTACCCTGCTTTGTATCACTCCCTATGGGATGTGCAGATTCTATATGTCATCACCAATAATTTGTCTCATTCCCATCCGGTGTCTCTGTTTGCATTTAAGCCCTTCTGTCCTATCCCTTGGTACAGTTTCCCTGTCTTGGATCTTGTTGACTTGTTGGTGCAGAGTTTAAAGTCTCGACATCTGCAGCATCAGCTGAAATCTGATTCCAAGAAATGAACAGCTGGATTACATTAGAGACATGTAGAATAAAGATTCTGTTTAGGGTGAGTTTATGCCAACAAATGAAGTGTATGGTCAGGACAAAATCTGAAAATTAAGACGTAGTGCAACAATTTTAAAGGTTTATTGCAGCAGTGAAACAGCAACCTAATTGAATATTACTGTAGCTCAGCTTTCATAATGGTGTAAAATGTGCATTTGTTTGCAAATTATGAGAAAAATGTCCTTTTCCTGGGAAACTGGCCACCCAGTCAACTAAACAGAGAGGACATGTTGGACACATGTTGTTGTGCGATGAATTATAATGTTAATCACCACAATAAACATGAGCTGCAGGAACCATTATATGTTTTTTTTATACGTACTTACAATCCTAAAGTAAAACTGCTGATAACAGCTGAGCTGGACACGATTCCGTCAGTCTGAGTCTGTGTGATTGTTATATCTGTTATGTGTCTGAATGTTTCTGCAGAGCAAGAACCTGCTGAAAAATATGTAACATGCATGCAACAGTGTAAAATAATGCTTTGGACTTGAGCGTGTCAGAGTGGATTCACACCATCAGTTATCACTGAGCTGCAGCGAAAACAGAATGATTTACACAGAATTATCTAGAAAGTAAGTTGGCAGAGTAAGATGGATGCTATTACAAAGACACAGGACAATTATGCCCTCATTTATTTAAAAAATGTCCGAATAAATATGAACCAACCTTACTAAAAAATTAAATTGTTAATCAATTAATGCAAATCAGTAAACAATAGTCAAACATTGGAAGAAAGATCCAGAGGTTTCAATCAAAACTCACCACAAAACAATTGAAAACAGACAAAATATGAGATGTGAGGGATCAGTTCTCTGCCTTGTGGGGCGTAGATCAGCTGAACTAATCAATTCATTGATTCGATATGTGCTACAAAATTTCCACGAAACAACTTTTAAAGCCTTTACTGCCCCTCAGGCAGACAGACATGGCCAGGAAAAGATTATCACATTTCTGAAAGTGTGATTGATGCTTAAAATGTTCAGACACACACTGTAAAGGACTCCCATTCACTAGCTGACATACAGTACCTGCAGGCTCATTGTGGAAGTGGGTCCTGCTGACAGTCGGGTTGGAAGTGAGGGTGTGTGTATGCAGTTTATTGTACAGTATATGCCTTCAGGTACAGAAAAAGGTCAGGTACTTTCTTTTATGTCTTAAAGTAAGTTTAAGCTTAAGTTTAAGCACATAGTAGTTAGATTTTTGTGTGTGGTGCAGTGATGGAGAGACTGCAGTGAATAGCATCACTGTTTTGGTGTAAATACTGAACCTAACAGTTTTCTGGGCTTATAAAAAGAACTGTGAGACTTCTCTTGTACACAAATAAACACTTTGGGAGGTTTCTGCCCTTCTGTTCGGTTTTGTATATATAAATGCTGGTAAGAGCTTCAAGGCAAATACCAGCTGAACTCAGAAAAGCACATACCAGCTTTGAAATCTGTTTTACCCGGAGCTCTGGGAAATGCCCATTTGACCTATGAACATGACAGGACTCCCTTTGCTCTTTTCAAAACTACAAGAGCCAAAGGAGCCGTTGGAAAAATGTAGTTTCATTTAATCAGAAGCAAAGTCACATCTACTGAAATCTTTCTCCCGTTCAATCTTTCCTCTGTTGTTGACCTGGCCCTGGTAACCATTGTGTGACTGTATTTCTTTTACTTAGAATAACACCAAGCTGAAATGTGGTTCAGTTCATTTATGAAATAATCCCCTGTGTATATATACTGTTTATGTATAAACACTAATTTTGTAGTAATTTCATAGCCCTAGATCCAGAGTCATAAAAATACACTTTTAATTAGAACATCATCCCACGATAAAGGGACAGGCCGATGCTTTCTAACAATAACAGGACCACATAAGATTTTGTCCGGAGCTCACATTGGAAATGTGACTTGTAGTTTTTTCTCAGCTACACTTCATGTCTTCAACCAGAAGCTTGAAAATGAAGCATTACTGTAATACAACATGCTTACAGTGATGAAATTGTCCATCATCTACTTTTGTCAAAATCGCTGAAAGACATTCTTTGTAAAATTTGATTGTGAGTGAGAGTATCCTTTCTAGAGGGTCAAATTTCCTGCCAACTCCTTCACATAATGAATCATATCAACATCGTCCATTATTTCCACTTGCGTTTTAGACAGTTTTACATTACTTTGTTAGACCTCTTAAATTTTATTATTTGTTTCTTTAGAGGCTGAGTTTTAAATTTTCTAGAAAGCTATCGGTTTTATGGCTTCTTTTTTCTTTCAAAGCCATCATTTTTATTGGTTTAATGACAGATGTGGTAACTCAGATAGCTGTCTGTGTCCTGACCCACAATTATTCCAATACACCTTATACTTTTTTGTGAATTCTAATACAATAGAATTAAATTGTTTCTGCTCATGCTGTTTCTATAAATAGAAATGAATATCACCATTTTTCCCCCTTGGAAAAAAATCACTTAATAAGAAACCATTTATTGTTTTAAATGAAATCCTTGAAACGGGACATGCATGTGGGGTATGACGTAACTTCTCAGCAGTTGCCGTGTCAGTCTCAGCTCTGATGGTGGTTCTGGATTTTCCCTTTAGAGTTCTTCCATGGGAAACTTTACTGTGACAACAGACTCCCTGCAGAGCGAACCAAATCATGGGGTTCTGTTCCAACTATGGTATGTGTGTGTGCATTAGCATGTGCAATAGCATGTGTTTACCATCCACACATCCACACTTAAGACTCTGGTCTGGATCGTTTTTAACATGCATTCTTGCTATGATCTGAGTATCGGTTGCAGGTTCTGACAAGAATTCAGGTTGAGAATCAGTTTGGACTTCTGATGCTACCGTGATATTTAATCTTCATAACACACTGTGGATCTTTGTGTGTGTGTTTGTGTGTGAGCTTGACGGATTGCCTCTTTGGCAGAGAGATTTGTCACTCAGCAGGGGAGTGCACGCTTAAAACCCGCACACACACTGAACAAAGACGGGTTCAGTTCAGAGGGGGATGAGAGACATGAGGGAATGAAAAGTGCGTTTGCTGCAGGTTATAGATGGCACCCACTCTGAGGGTGAGTGCCTGTGCTTGTAACATAACATGAAAGGTTGAGTATCTGTGAACTGAAAGCGTGTGTGTGTGTGAATGATTTAAAACCATGTGTGTATGTGAATGTGTCTCTGTGTAGTTTGTAATGTGTGCTGACAGTATTGTGTTGCTGAGTGACAGGATTAAATGCTTTTTAATGTGCAGAGAGACTCTGAGTGGCAGGATTTTTTTCCGGGTTGCAGAAAGAGGCAAGTTAAAACCAAAGTTTTTGAATGGTAAAGTTTTGAAAGTTTCCTAAATTTCCAAGCTTAAAGATTGAAAGTGGTGTCTGAGATTTTATTTCACTTTTTGGTACATTCATGAATAACCTCTTGTCAGCCTAGCGGAAGGACACAGCTATGTCGTTATTGGAGAGAAGTATGAATGGGAACCCATATAGGCAACATTGCTCCATGGCTTTACTTTCCCCACCTCTGTCTTCATTTATGATAACCCTCCTCCATCAGCCACTTGCATCAGCAGATGCTGACGACCGGATGCTTGGTCCCACCAGCAAGGTGGGCTTGTGAGGCTCATCTGACTGACTGTGAAGCTGATTCTTGGATGATTTCTGTGTGGTAAACTTAAGCTCTGGTAACTGCAAGTGAAATAAGTAGGCCTAAGGAAGTAAAGGAGAAGTGTGTGTGCTTGTATGGTGTTGCAGAAATGCACACAGGACATACAGTCTGCAACCTTTTAAGTGTTTTATTCACATTTTCCCCAAGGTCATACAGAAATTATCTATGAATACAGACATTTTGTTGAGCAGGTAGAGCTCAGCGGAATGCCTTTACAGAAATTTAGAAATGTGTATATTCAATACATCAATTTATTACTGTTGATAGTTTTCCCCCTCACTGACATCATTAAGCTCCCCCTCAGTTTCGGAGAATTAGGGAGGAATTCTGTCACATCAGCTAAGCTAACAAATGCTTGAAACAATGCTGAAGCTGAGGCTTTTTAAAAAATAACTTAAAACAACTCAAGCTCCAAAAACATTGTGGGTCAAGAAAACCCAATATGTATGGTAAATTCTTCCAAGACATCACATTTTCATTAGACAGTTGTTATTCTTGTTACAAAAGTTTTCATCAGAAGAATGTTTTTGTTGAAACATCATGTATGAGGGGGTTTTCCAGCTAAGCCCCGTGGGAGTTGTGACAGGCTTGCTGTATAGCCCATTTTTTAGCATTCATTTTTTCAAAGATTTGACAAAAAGACAGTTTTTGGGCTTTTCCATTCTTCCTATTAATTTTCAATATCTCGTAATTAAGGAGCTAATTTATGACAGAATCATGTGAATGCGACTGTGAATCTCTAGATTTCAGTCAAAGACAAATTTTCTTTGTTGTTTCTATGTGAAAGTTACTGTTAATCAATGCTTTGCTATCACATAAATGTTGCCAAAACCATGTTAAGTGTCTAACCAGTGTCTTAACTATATACTGTATTTAAGCATCTCAAAGCTATGTTTTTGATTGCACTTTCTCTAAAATCGGGGATTACTCCCACTGACCGCGCAGTGAACGCACTTCAGCTATGGAGAAGACATATACACAGCCACACACACACTATGTATGCACATGATGTCAGGATGGCTCCAGGAGGTTTAATTCAACCTGTGATTTGACTCCTAAGTCAATCAAGTGTTATAAACAACCTTAAATCATTGCATGAGGTCATCAGCATACACATGAAAAAATACACACAATCACAGAGATCTAAGGAGTGAGAAACAGAGAGAGAGAGAGAAAGAAAGAGGGAGTACTGGGCAATAAAAAAGGCCAAACATGGGCTTGTCATCACCAAAGCAGACCAAAGGAATTTTAAAACAGAAAGAGACTAAGGAGGTTTGGAAAGGGGCTGAAGAGGATGAGAGAAGTCCGCAGTCATTCATGTGTACAGCCAATGCGTTATGGGCAGAGAGGCATGAGGATCTACTTTGAAGTGTGATAAAAATCCAATGAGAAAAAAAGAACAGAAAAGTATCAACACTGATCTTATGACCTGAATTGGTCATATATTTGAGGACATCACATGAAATGGGCGTATCATGCATGCCTTGTATGAGGAAACATGAGATAGGAGTGTAAAAGTCTCTGAGTCGTTCAAATCTGACTAAACATTGAAAAGAACAAAAGAAGAGAAAAACAGATACTGTAAATAGCGAAACAACTGATCAAACACTTGAGTTTTTAAACAAGCTTTGCTACTTGAACTGAAAAAAAAGAAATTCTCCTTCAGGAAGCCAAAATAAACTAGTAGCTTTAGACCAAAGTCCAACGACCATCAAGCCAAAGAAAGCAAGATGTTATTTTCTGAAGAGCTAGTGTTTCAGGTTGGAGTTGTGAAGCAGTTTGCCGATGAATACCGCTCACAAAGTCCACAGAACAGACGAACAATAGCATCCATATTCACTCTAGTTAGTTTCTAACAGCCATGAATCCCCAATGTGGCTAGAAGGGAGGTTTTCTACCCCCTAGTGGCTATCCAATCCTACTTAGAATAATATTGTGCAGTTCCTCTTATCCTCTATTCTGTTTTCCGTCCCTTCTTTCTCTTTTTACCTTTGTTTGTGTGGAAAATCTAGAACTGCATTAACAGCAAAGGAGCAGATCACACAGCTGTCTTCACACCGTGAAGCACAAGGAATATCTGTAATCACAGTGCAGAGGCAGAAATATCTGCAACATTAATGTGCTCTGTGCATTATCTTTTTATTCATGACATGCTGGATAGGCGAGTCAAAAGGCAGACACATCAATAATCACTGTTTAATCATTAACGACCGTCTCATATCTGCTGCGTGAGGATGTTTTAAAAAACTTTTCTTATGTAAATTCCAACAATTAATTCATACGTGCGAGTGCGGCTGTTTGGGAGAAAAGCAGAAAGGATTTTAGAGGACAAAAAGGGGGTCAGCTAAGAGGGGCACGGATGAAAACAACCACAAGAGGATAAGAAGAGGTGGGGTGGAACGAAAGAAAAGGGGAAAGAGAAAGCGAGGCAGAGGCTAGAAAAAAGTGAGACGCTTTCTTTAGAGGCCCCATATCATGAGATTCTCAATATTTACCTCCATGGATACCAAGAGGCCTCCTTCTGTATTTATATGCCCCTTTTATCCTAAACCATTTGTGTCCATTCTTTTTTATTCACCCTTTTCACGACGCCTCTTTTTCTAGTTTTTTGCCTCCCACATCCTGAACATTTTCTCTACATTTTAATTCGCTTTCTTTAATCTTGCTCCCATCTTTTCCCTTAACAACACTGTTTGTAATATTTCGGCCATTTATGAGAGGCACTGATTAGGATATTCTCAAACATGATCTGTGATTGTGTGGTAATGAGTAATTGGGAGATTTGACAGTTCTGGGCCATTTAAATTGACTTTTCTTTGTTTGTGAAGGGGACATTAGATGGGTGCCGATCTCCTAGAAACTATCATGGTCCTGGTTTTACTTTTTTACTTTTAAAGCTGCCAGCCTATGTATTATATTATAATGACACAAAAGGAAAATTCTGCTCCAGAATAGTTTTTCCAACCTCCAGCTAGTCTCTGAGTTATTCCTCCCGGCGGAGCTCATGCTGGTTTGAAAGAGTAGTGTTGCTGTTGATCTGCAGCCAGCAGCACCTGCCTCACAGAACGATCCAGCCATCCAACCATTGCCCTGTTTGACTTGCTGCACGTCGCTATTTTCTCTCCCTGTTCAGGTCTCTTATCTGGCCACCAAAATGACTTTGTCTTTATCGCTAAAACATATATTTTTCAGTCTTCTTTTACGTAGCAACAAACAGGCTCCTGGACCCCCAGACAGGTGCTTTACATAAAACATTACAAGTGTTGGAGCGGGGTGCAGGAAAAAAGCACATTAAAAACAACATTTTCAAGAAATAGAATAAATGGAATAAAAGGAGAGGTCATTTAAAATCAGAACAAGAGAAAAGGAGGAGGGACAACAGATTATAAACATGATTAAGTTTAAAATGTTAAAGGTTAAAAGAAAATGGTGCAGATTTATTCTTTTTAGAAGAAACTTTGTAAATTGATGTTGAAAAAAACAGTAAGAATGTAGCAGAGCAGAGTAATTTAAGAGTAAAATTTATTTTTTAAAATCGACTCTATAAAAGTAAATAGTTTGGTGTGGTAAAAAAAAAAAAAAGAATGACAAACTGCTGACATTCGGGTGTGTTGGAGCTAAGTCCTTTTGTACAGCTAAGCCTACGCTGGCCCGCTGACAAATTATAAAGCACATGAGGTTCCTGTCCCACACATTTTCAAACCATTCATGCTCACTTTATTTCTGCCAATTGTGCCTGAGGGAATTAACTCACAGCTCTTTGTGCACTGATGTTAACCACAGGGTCACCAGAAGGAAACCTGGGAAGGGTTAAATAAAGTTAAACAGAAAATAGGACATTAAAAGGAGCAACCAATCAAATCTAAGTTTAGGAATGGAATAAACATGTATGGATGTGAAGTATAAACACATCGCTCACTGGTGACCCATAAACTCAGCTATGAGCAGTGGCTCAATCTGCTCAGTTTGTTAAAAGCCTTGAAAAATAAACAGATAAGAAATTTTAGTAAATCTTTTCAGATACACAAACTGATTTGGGGTTGATGTGTAATATGCTGCAAAGAACTGTAGATTCTTATATGTTGCAAGCCTTTATGCTGTGATGTCAGTTAAGTGGCTGATTTTCTGATTGGGATTGGGTTTAACAGATAGCGGACACAGCGCAGAGGCATAACAGTTTTAAACTGTAGATGATCTTTGGTTGCTTCATTGAGTCGGAAAGCTTGGCTAGCCTGGAGTTTTTTTGTCAAAGATTGCCAGGCAACAGAAAGAAATGCAGTAAAACGCTTCCCAGCATCTAAATATTCCAGCACAAAACCTTGCAATGAAAGCACAATACGATTTTAACATTTAGGCTTTTCAAAGGGATTCCACAAATCAATATCACCTTGTGAGTCTAAGAGTTGTGGCGCTGAATGAATGGGACTTGTGTGGATTCCTGTGGTTGATAATCTATTTATCTGCTTCGATGATTTTTTTCAAAGTCCTCACCTCTGTCAGAATCTGCTGGGTGTGTTGGAGCTGAACTGTTGTTCATTTTAGTGCTCAAAAACGTGATTTTTTTTTTTTAGATTTTAAGTCAGTCTGGTAGCATTTTTCCAAACTGATGGATGAATCTGGCTAGTGTGTATGCTGGTTTTGTAGTGAAGGATCTTTTTATGGTTTTATCTTTTTTAAACTTTTTTTTACCGGTGTTAAGTAAAAAAACGATGATGTTTTTTTTAAATTAGCCAATACAAGCAAAGCAGCCCTCTATAAGCTTAAGCTTTTCTGGGAAACATAAAACTTTAAAAAAAAGAAAACAACTTTATTTTAAAGATTTCAATTTAGAAGTCTGCGATGGACAGGCGACCTGTCCTGGGTGAACCCTGCCTCTTGCCTGATAACTGACAGCTCCAGCCCACCTGCGACCCTGAATAGGATTAAGTGGCACAGAAAATGAATGAATGAATGAATGAATAATTAAAATGTTTTATTTACAATCTGAAGAAACTAGAAATCATTTGAGAGAATACCTTTGAGTTTTTAGTTCATTATCAATTTTACCCTTAAATTTAGCTATTCTTTTTAGCATCTCAACTACAGGTACGCATCCAGACTATACTCTGCATCTCACCCTGTAGATGCTGGAATATCCCCCAGCCCCTGCAACCATGCACCGGAATAAGTGGGTAAAAAAATGAATGGATGGATATAACAACTTGCCTCTTGACAATATGTGCCATATGCATTGTTATTGAAAGGTAAAACATGTTAAATGTGAGGTACAGATGAATGGAAAAAGCTTCTAATCATCTTTGAAAATATATTGGTGATTGAAACAGAAAGATCATACAGTACATGTTTATGTTCAGGTCCCTTAGCAAAACAGTGCATTATAAGGGTGATAAGTCAATATTTTTCATAGTTGTTTTCATTGACTAAGGGTTTGGTAGCAGACCACCTACAAGCCACCGAAGAGGTTAAATGCAGTAATAATCCTCAAACAAAATGAACAGATTGCTGCTAGTAAACCCAAAACCACTGAGTGGATTGTTCCTCTTTTCTTGGCCATTGTCCAGTTTAGGAGGCAGAAAGGTAATCCTTTTAAACTGGAAGAATATCCTTTTCTGTCTTCAGGGGTCAAAAGTGATAATCCTTTAAAAGTGGTCCAGTTCTTCTCTTTTCTGCTTTTAGCCTGGTGCTGGATTTACATCCAGCTGACATTAGTGGAGCTGAAAGCAGGTCTAGATGATGGATTGAGTGCATAAATGGATAGATTTAAAAGACTTCCTAAAAGAACAGATGACTCCAGAAGGAAGCAAGAATAATAAAAAATGAAATAGGGAAAAAGAAATCATTGGGAATTTTAATGTAATATTGCACTAATAGGATACGAATGAACAAATGGAGATACATTATAAGAATAAGAGAGGAGTCAAAAATTGTCACAGTAATGGAAGAAGAAAATGTTTGGGATACAACCAGAGAAACTAACATCTGTGAACCAACATGCCAAACCACACAGGATATTGAACTGGTGGTCAGCGGGAGGAGAGAGATTTTCATGGAGAGGTGAAGTGGCTCAATAAAGCTTGAACACACACACAAACGTATACACACCTTAGGAAACTGAATCTCCCAGTAGGAGCCAGTGTGGTTTTAACCTTTGGCTTTGCGACCTCGTCTTAGTTACGGTGCAGAGAGCTTAGACTCTGAAAAACCATCAGATACTTGTGGTAAAGTTGTAGCAGGGGAGTGATTATATGTAGGTAACCCATCCACCTGCATGAAGGGCTGTTGTTGTAAACTTTTCTCAGTGCATGACATGTAAAAATGTAATTTTTTAATATAATGGCGCTTTAGACAAAACATGAGTTCTGCAGAATCTCATCAGTTTCCTTGGATATTATGCAGCGCAGGTAGTTCGCTGTGCAGTCAGTAATTACATGATTTTAGAAAAGTTCTTTTTGTATATCAAGCATAAGAGTAGATGCACCAGTCACTGAGTTTTGCATGGTTTGTTACACAAGACCGCCATGGAAAGATGTGAACACTATCAGCCAAACTGCTTGGTGCCCAAACTTTATCTTATGTTTGGCTTTTCTAGTATTTCCATAATTAATCATATTCAGTTCAGAGGTTATCTACTTCAGCTCTTAACATTTAGCCTAATCTTTTGGATACTACTTTAAATCATTGAACATTGTTAATGAGGCATAATTCATAACTACACCAGGAGGAATAGATATTTTCCTCTCTGTTTCGGATTCGATTCGATTTCGATTTCCCAAAATTCATTTGTTAAGTGATAACTTTTTTCTTTGAGCCAAAGCAAACATGCTGTGTTGGATTTCTAAAATACTTCTCAGTGTACTTACACTCTTCCCCTAGAGTACACACAGCTTGGACTTTAGACAAATCTGACAACATTCCTAATCATCAGATGTGCAAGCATTCCTGTATAGCCTTGAGATTACTTAAAAAGTGTGTTGGTGAGTAAACAAAATGCAGAAAGAAGCTTTCTTCTTTTCTTTCTCTTCAGACGGTAGAGGGAAGAGAAAGGTTAAGGGCAGAGCAGAGTGATTTCAGTGAATCCTCTGGAGACAGACCCCCTCACCTTTCAGTCACCGTTTCCATTCCTCATTTTTTTGCCCACTCTGAGGTCGATCACCTTCACCTCTCACCGACTACTTAGAGTCAGTGAGAGGTTACTGGGCAACACAAAGCGATGCAGGAGAAGAGACTGCAGTTTGGTTTGCTAAACGGGAACATGTTTTTTACCCTTACCAAGCTGCATTAAAGAGGAATCTGTGAAATAAAAGCTCTGAATAAAAACTCTGGCTGATCACCTGCTCAGCACCTAAACTCCACAGTAAAAGATGCAGTTAGCAACCAGCTGGGAAACAGTGGAGCATTTAGCTGCTAAATCAAAACAGAAAGACAGCGAACACCGGTGTAACGTTTATACTGAGGCCAGAAGCAGGGTTTTTGTCAAAAGGTAATATTAATCTGTGTCTGCTTGTCTCCCCAATATCATACTGGAATGTTACTGATTGGGTTTGACTCTTTGGTGGTCAAATAATTGCTAGCTGGATTATTTTCACTGGTGAAATATAATATTTCTCCATCTGTGAACCACCTTCGACTCCCTTAAGGTGGTCGGGATACAGGGGAGAAAGTTCTCCTACAAAGTAGGACCCCCATGGGTGGTTTGTTTAAGCAGCATATTGTAAACTACAGAGCCACAAGTCTGATTAAGGAGGAGGTTGAAGTGGGCAAACGTGCTGTCAAAACACTGAATTCAAAATAAAGACTCAAACCAAAGTAATTCCTCTAAAAATCAAATGAACTACAAATGTGTGGTGTTGTATTTCTATGACAGCCTTGCTTGTCATTTTCTCTTTTCTTCAAATTTTTCTGTATTCAGAAGGTTGACAGTGTGTAAAGCCTATAAAAGCTCAGCTGTCACTCTGCTGTGCTCTACTTTGTGGATGTTTATGCTACAGACACAAATATACACTGTAAAAAAAAACTCCAGGCAATGCAACACTGTCTCACAGAGGTGTGTGGAAGTATGTCGAATAATTAAAATTGCCAGTATCTGTTTTAAATCTAACGTCATTGTCTTAGTGGTAAAAGTAAAATTTAATTAATTGATTTACAGCTATGTTCTGCAACCAAACAACATTTCTTTTGTGCACGGGGAGAAGGGTTTAGTAAGGTAACTTAAGCTGTTTTTACACAAGTACCGGTGACCTGAAATTTTCAACACTTGCTCTGAGATGATTAGAATTTACCTGTCTTACAAAGATTTTCCTCCTACCTCCCAAAAATACTTCTTTTTTTTTTTTTTTTTTGAAACTGCATGTTGTTTTTTTTTTTTTTTTACATAATTATTTTTATTCTGCAGTTTCCAGCACCAACATTGCCTTACAGCAGTTACAGAACCTTAAACAGAGAAATTAACATTTTGAATTGAGTAAACAGATAATGA
>JBBDHI010000014.1:17813518-17827556 GCA_037177115.1 Craterocephalus stercusmuscarum
GATAGATAGATAGATAGATAGATAGATAGATAGATAGATAGATAGATAGATAGATAGATAGATAGATAGATGACAAAAAGACAAAACAAGCGTCTCTGGAAGTAACTGCATATTTTTATTGTGTTAATCAAAAACAATCTGACATGACATTTCACAAAGACCTGGGAGTATTACAGTGTACCTCATTAACTTTGGCCTTCGACCTTTGAACCTTCAGCTACACACCTCTGCTCTCCATCACTCCTTTGCCATTATATACAGATCTTGACTGTCCCCCAAAACTCACACACATGCACACATACAACACATTTTTCCCACTTGCATAAATGGACTAACACACACCCACACATACATACACGCACACACACTCACACAAGCTTCTCCTTGTCAGCTTTTGAACACCGGTGCGTCACATGGCATGGGATACAACAGGAGTGTGGATTTGAGGATTGTTTGAACAACAAAGAATCTAATTGGATACTTTCTTCAGGAAGAGCTTCTCTATTGGCTGAAAAGTACAAAAACTCGTTCAGAATGAGTCCCCAAAACATGAACGATACAGATGTATTTCTACATTTAGAAGAAAAAGAAAAATCCACCACAAGATATCAGCTTATCTTTGCACATAAATACACAGGAATAATAATAATAACAATGATAATAATAATATTAAACATTGTGCTGTCTCTTCCTCGCTCTTTCTCGCCTCCACACCATTGTCAAACGCAATATCCACTAATATTAGTCATGCAATTTCAAACACAAAACAACAGCTGGCTTAAAAAGGATGCTCAGGCAAGTTTGACATCACTACCAACGTAATTATCTGCCTTTAAATAAAAGCAGTAACATGGTTTACAACAATAACCTCTCAGTTTAGTGATTAATAGTCTTAACTCAGTCGAGATGATTTCAATAAAGACATCAGCTTGGCGCAGTGACTGACCAAGAACCTCTTGCTACAATTCAAATATGTTTTTTATTCTTTTTGCTGTCTTTCTGGATGTGATGTCAAAATGCAGAGTGTCCTTCCATAGGCGTCAGTATGTTCGGTTTAGTTCAAAGGGTTAATTACATATCTATGAAGCAGGTATATAAATAACAACAACAATGATTCCATACATCTAAAGTCCACACACAGGTCTGGTTTGTGCTGCTTCCTGTTCGCTGTGTGAATTAATGAATTCATCAAAGTGTCATTTTTACCGTTTTCATTAAAAATCACAAAACTTGGTGGTAGCAGCACAAATCAGAAAATATATTAAACATCAAAAACCTTCTAAGGATTTCATGACTGAAAAACATGAATGCATGTTTCTTCCTCCAAGGTCGGCCAGTTGCTCTGTTACATGTGGATAGACTGTAATATATATAAGTATGGTACCACAGGTCGGCTCTTCACACGAGCCTGTACACACAATGAACACTAGGGGGTAGGCTACACACACCATGTTAGCACAGACAACCAACAAACAAGCTTTCTTTACAGATAATACATAGAGAGAGATTTGACTAAGACATGGAGAAGGAAGACCTTATGCTTTTAATTGTCTGATAAGAAGAGATGATGTCATCAAGCAGCAAGTCAATGAAATAAATTATTGTAACACTACATTTAGAAGTGATTACAACAGGGTTCGAAGTTACTCTCATTTCCTTTGAAAAATGATGGAAATTTATTGTGGGCGGCACAGAGAAGCAGCTGTCTGTGTGTTTGCGACTCACACACTTCATATTACTTGCATATCTAATTATCACAAACAATGTATGCAAGAACAGTGTAAAAGAAATTAAGTACCATATAGAATACAGGAAAAAATAAAACAACTCATAGTCTCACTCATAAATATCATGCTAATATATATACTGTACTTTTGCCCAGAAACATGGGTTGTCATACTTGGAGTCCGCTAATATCTACTCTGCTTCCCCCGCATCCTGCTCATCATATTAATGCTTATATTTGTTTCTGTTAATGCACAAAATTTTGAACACAGAAGATTTTACACAATGTTATGTTTTTGTTTTTTAAGATTTTGGTCTCAGATTTACATGAAGCCCTTTTTCTAAACACACGTCCAGTATTTTGTTTATGCCAGAGATGCCACATAAATCCAACACAATGCAATTTAATTCCTATTTTGGAAGTTATCTTGCTTTCAGGGACTGTTTTTTTTTCTTTAGGCTTTATCTGTGTATTGTAAACATCTTGTTCTCTCATGTCCTGGAATGAAAGTAGATTTTTTTACACTACCTAGTAGTTGGGACCAGTTATACATTTTAACCATATCTGGTCCAGTATGACTGCTCTCTAACTATGACCACCAATGTTGCCTGGTATGATTCATTTAGCTGTGACATGCTTAGGTAACCGCTAAAATTTATAATAAAACAAACAATTTCACAATAACATAACTGGTTTTGCCACATGCTAATTTATTCCACAGGTACTGGTGTCTCTTTTTCACTGCATTATGTTTTATGCACATAAAACATGACAAAAGTGGTGTGAATGGAAATATGTGCACCGAAAGGTCCACAGGGAGATGATCAACTCATCGAATGTTCATCTGTCCGCATGCTTGTGCAATTCAACATAAACAGTTTTTCCAGTAAAAAAAAAAAAAAAAGAAAAAGAAAAAATGCATTATGATCATATTCCGGTCATCACATGACTCCATTTGCTCCACACCTGAATACGCCACACTGATATAAAACCTTCAGATTACAGCAGCCATGAGCAGAGTTCATCAGAACTTTAGAAACTGTTTTGCGCGGTGGACGTCAGAGAGCAGATTTCTACGCGCTGACCCGCTGAACCCATGAATTTTTTTTATTGTTGGCTTGTTATACGCAACGTTTAGGATCCTGGGGGAATCTATCTTCCAAGTACAGTCACTAGCAAAAGGTATGGAGGTGTGTGTGAGTTTCTTCCCCACAGATAACGATGGGTTTTCTCACACATGCCTGCTGGTACACTTGACTAATCTAGTGAAACAGTGTAAAGGGATCGTGCAGTAAGGCAGCACATGCAGGAGCTGGTCAGAGGGGTGAGGACTCAGGGGGATGGCAGACCATTTATTGGGGGCATCCATGGATGAATATACACAGTACAGGAGGTGCTGTGTGTGAGCGTGTGTGTGTGGGTGTGTGTATCCGTATGTGTGAACACCTCTGTGAGTTCTCGGTCTCTCAGTCTTTTTCTTTTGCTCTCCTCCCTCTTGTATCAGTCACTTGTTCCTCCCTCCATCTCGTTCTCTGCGTCATTACTCCCCTGCACTGCGTGGTGCCCGAGGGTTCGGTTTCCCATCGTGGGTCCTGCGGTTTCTCCCCTTTCTGATCTCTTGGAGATGCTTCCACTTCTTGTTAGCGGGCCGGGCAGCAGGTCCCAAAGGCGGAACGTCCTTCCCGGGAGCAGGGAAACTCTTATCCTGCTGGTCAACGCCGGCATTCTTGCGCGCCCAAACCTGCTCACAGATCTGATCAACGGTACTCAGGTTGGGGTGGTCCACCAGCTGCATGAAGTCCCTGTACCAAAGCTTTTGATTAATCATTGAAGATGAGCCTCCACTGCGGGGCTCTAATCGGGGAGGCGCGTCAGCAGGTAGTTTGGAGACAGAGGAGGATGTTGAAGGTAAAACTTCTAAAGTGATGCCAAGTAAAGTTTGGGTGAAGCCATGCTCCATAGCGTGGCACTGGTAGACGCCGATATCTCGCTTTAGGACACGACGAATCAGGAGGCCTCTGTCTGTCTGCAGGATACGGTCATCTAGACGGACCTGAAGGGAAGAAATAGAGTTAAATCACATTAACACAAGATGTTTACTACATGTCTTGTTTTTTTTTTTGCACAATGAAATATTTCCGTTTTGCAAAACCGATGCATGTAGGAGGGTTGTGAATAGCTTAGTGCATCTCATGCTGATTCTATAAGGATCCTGCTTCATGGTACTAGTGCAAAGGCAGCTTGAATTTGAAGTTTGACTGTAAAACATCTTTAAAATCATCCTCAGTGTGAGATAATTGTCATTATAAAACGATGAACGACACTTTTGAAACCACAGATTTCATCACTACTAAATATTTTCCTCATCTATCATCCTTCTCACCTCTTCTCGTGGGTTCTGTGGATGCTTCTGGAACGTCCAGGTGACTCTGGCCTGAAGAGATTTGGGGATGCACTCCAAGAAAGTGCTGCTTCCCTCCACTCCGTACAGCTTCTTCTCTGCCACACGGTGCTTATGGTGGTCTGCGGGGGGCAGCAGAGACAAAAACATGAATGTGCATCACCTGAGGACGTCCTCGCTAGTGAAAATACGGGAGCTGACGGGGTTGGGACAGAGGATAATGGTCGGATTGAACAGAACAATGCAAATACACAAATTCTCTGACATGGGGAAAAGAGAAACAAACATATGAAGAATAAGAAGTAAAGGAATGATTTAATTCTCTTTAATTAGTTTAGACTAAGAAAACGTGTCCCATATCTATTTGCACAAAGTCTTTATCTAAATGAGGACCGTTCCTGAGTGGCTACTGAGTAACTTCACATAAATCATTATGTTGGCGGCCTGTTTGATCATGTAGCAGTGCTGCAGTTCATCGATCTGTATGTCCGGTCACGTCTGATGTCTCAAGCAAAAACGTATTGTCCATGCAGCACTTAGTGATGGAGGCTGCTAACATGATATCAGCAAATGTGTCCTAAATCTCAACCTCAGCTAAAACTACTCAAAGAATTAAAAAGGTGCATGGCTTACAGAGGAAACAATGGTGTGCAACCTGACAAGCAGACCGAGCAGCGCTTTGGGCCAAAACCACTCACATCAGTTACTCTGACCTTCATTAGTTTTACACAACTCAGCTTGCATACCACATGATGTAATCGTATTACCCAGGAGCTCCTTCATTTTGAGCGATTAGCCTGATTTAGCCGCGTGGCAGAAAGACAGATAGCAGCAGAATGCCGGTATTGTGGTCTGGGGGGACAGAGGTCAGCGGGGGTGGAGGAAGAGAGGGTTATTCTGGAGGTTTTGGCACGGGGACAGTAAGATTTCAGATGCCAGCACTTTCTGTGAGTCACAGCAGGATCAGAACATGGCTTTGTTCCTGTTACTTGAATATACATCTGCAGCAGTCAGCCTTCAAAACCAATTATAGTCATCTCAGGTTATGTGGTTTGTTTTTAATGAGCAAAAAATAAAAACAAAAAAAACAAGGGTTTTCCTGACAAATCAGCAGAAGATGTTCGAGCCTGTAATAACAGTGCAGCAGTTTTACCTCCAGAGCAGAGAGTGTTGGGGTCTCCGTTTCGTACATCCTGGCGTCGGAAACGTCTGAAAAGAGTTCAACAACTTCAAATTTGATCCTTCTTGTGAATATAGATTCCTTCATTTGTTTTCCACCCAGAAATGATTGTGTGTGTCATACTGCTTGGGCCACGGACCTCTTTGTGTTTGGCAGGTAGCGAGTACAGGACGTTCCATCCCAGGCGCAGTACGGGTCCCTGGCCAGGCAGCATTCGGCACAGGCCTTCCCGTACACACTGCAGCGGTGCAGGGGAACTTGGGCAATGCCTGTGTCAGAGCCGACATACAGCTGTTGCTGTGAAAAACACACAGAGCGAAAAGAAATATTTTTTAAAAAGAGGGCTTCAGGAATGTGCTCTTATCAAAGTTCAAAACAGCTTGAGCTGTTATCTATCATAAATCTAATCATCCAGCTCTCTGGGCCTTGGACAACTTCTGCAATTTACGATGCCTTCAGGTTATGTTTGATGTACTTTATGTAACCTTTCTGATTTTACTTAGCCTCCAACAACATTTTTTTCCTCCATTTCCATGCAGATGCACAGACACAGATCAGGGATTAAAATCATGTGAGAATTAGAAATGTTTTCAAGATGATACCCTTGTACTTCAAAGATCAGTATTCTTTTAAAAGAAGAGCCAAAATATGTCATATTTTTTGTTTTACATTTTGACTGCGAGGCAAACTTACCCGTTTTGAAGAGATCTGCATGTCGATGATCGATGAAGCATCCTAAAGAACAGCAGAGATGCAGCAAATTATCTAATGTACAATTGGTTGTGTAGCAATCGATAAAACTATATTAGAAACAAACTATTCATAACTCATGCACTTGATGTATTTTTTCCATGTATGTAGCCCAGTTCAATAGTGCTTTATGAAAAAAGAAATGATTATTCTCATACTGCTTTCACCTTAAAAACCTCCAACTCTTCCAGTAAAAGTTCCTCCATGTTGTTCCAGCTCTCCTTGGGTACATTGATCACTTTTAGAACTGTCCCTTTATCTGAAATAACACACATAATCTTTTATTATCTTTTTATTACTCTAACGGGCTGAATCTAAAGTTAAAAGTTAAATCATTCACCTGTGCCAATAAACATGACATCATACTGTCCATCGGCAGCATTGACTCTGTCCACTGCAATTTGCATGAAGCTGTAGTCCACGTTGGTTCTAACAAAGATGGGCCTTCGGCTCATGGGGTAGACTGGGTTGTACATCAGAGGGTGGTGTCGGGCAAACTGGATCACATCATCTGGGAAACCCTTTGTGGACTCAAAGCTGCCGAACGTCTTACTGGGACACTGATGGATGAAAGGGAAATAAAGCTGAATTTACTTATGTGCTTTGCTTTGTTGTGGTACAAAATTTGTTCAAACTTAAGTGGGGACACAAGTAACTTGATCAAGTCAAATTCTCAAATCTTATCAAAACCCTTAATCTGATTAAAATGAAAGCTGAAGCCATTTGAAAGCACATGTTGTCTCAGGTTTTTCGCCAGTGTGAGAATTGACAGTAACTGCTGTGGAAGCGTCAGTTTGAGTTCATGCGCCTGTCAGACGCTCCCCGTCATGTTTGGACTCATCCATCCCAAACTGACTTATATTAGCAAAGACATTTACTGTACTTTTGCTCTGTGGCTACATGTAAAGTGGGATGAAATGTCTGACTCATCAGCAGTTGGCTTGAAAAGCACCCAGCCACGGTCCAGCAGGCCGCGGTGGGGTGATTATAACGTGATGGGTTTCAGGGAGCTGGAAGAGATTTACTCCAGGTCAGAGTCCAGCCTCTTTCCTTAATCAAAATTCCAGCCCTGATTTTTTTTCAACTCTAAACACAACTTTAGCACCATCTGTGACGTACATTTACATTTTTCACATTTTTTTGCATTAACTGAAACATTTTTATTAAATAAAACTTGGTGTGCCCTGTTGTTACAATTTGCTTATAAGCTTTGATTTGGTTAATGCATTTAAAATCAAAATCGAATTAACTAGCAGTTTCGTCTAATTTCACTTGTAAGCATGATCTGTCTCGAATTTGATTTGTTCTGCTGTAATTTTACACCCTGCTCAGGTGATGATGGGGCGAGGGAGGATTTACTGTAGGCCAAATACAATTACTATTCTGCACTGTACAGTGGGAATTGTTCTGCTGTTGCAGTGAAAGCTGAAGCTCAGCATCACAGATCCTGCTGACGTTATACTTGGCTGCTTAGCAGAATGTAAGAGCTGTAATATTGATTAGCTGGACTGTGAGTAAGAAGAAAATAAGGTCCAACACTGAGTAGTGAAGTAGGTAAAGTACAAAACTAATAATGGCCGGGTTTTCCAGATTCAGTTAAGATCGTAGCACTTCTTAAGAACGTTCTTTCAGCGTCTTCTTGAGAAAAACGTGTTTCCCAGATTCGTTCTTAACGTTAAGATCTTAGCAAAGAAGGATCTGTAAGAAGCCTCCGACCCAGTCTTTCAGGTCTTATTAATGAGCCATTGCACTAAGTCCAGCCATGATGAGGAAATAAAGAAAGAAATACTCACAGTTCTGAGTGGTGAAACAGCGTAATATAAATATGTGTATTGATCTGTTTAATATTTAGGGCTTGCATTAGTTAGATTGTGATAAAATATATATTTATATTAAGAAACACGTGTGTGTCGCTGCCAAACACACAGTATAACAATAAACGTTTCTTAAATCTGGAAGCTGGATGTTCCAGTACGGCTCTTTGAGGCTCAACGCCAGTGCACAGGTGCAGCAACATCAGATAGAAGACGAACCTCAGAGAGACAAACAAGGGACACCACAAAAGTCTGCACAATCACTGCACTATAATTTAACCGCATATTCAACATGTATGGCTGCCAAAAAATGTCTTGACGGGGCATGTACAGTATCCAGACCCCCGACATTACGCTTATTAGGTCCTGGAAGGTTTCAGAAAATGATGCTCATCTCCATCCACGACTCTATATGAACGTCCACACATCATATTTGTATATCAGATATATATATTTGTATATATATATATATACATCTGATATAAGATATCCAATATACAGTATAAGATCTCATGGCTGCTTTACAGCATATTCTTGTAGAAAACCAACAGCATCCCTTTATGTTTCAACACTTCTTCAATGAGGATGGACATCCCGTCTGGGGTAAAGGCTGGTGCCCACTTGCTCCGTTTTTTGGTTTATTGTGCCATTTGTAGTCTATGTATACACTTAACTTCCCACGAAGTGTTTTATGGACTACCTGCTTCATTCGCTGATTTAATGCAGCTGTTGAATAAAACTTGGCCATTTATCAACGCTGCAACTGCTGTCTGGGCTGAATTACTGGTTGTTAATCGATGCGCCTGATCTTGATTCCTTCTACTAAGAAGATCTTAGAGTGGGTTCTTAAGAAGGACCTAAAGAACGCCACTAGGAAGGCATCTGGGAAACAGTCATAACTTAGTGCTCCTTCTTTGATAAGATCTTCTTAAGATCGTTCTTAAATCTTAAAGGAGCTATACCCGATTTCACGTCCGGCTAGTATAGTTAGCGATAGCGGCTAGTTTTTTTTTTAGCTTTGGCGTAACGCTCTTTCTTTGCCAATGGGGTTAACTTTCGTAATTTCCAGATCCCTAGGAGAACGCTCTTACTGACTGATCAGAATCCGGACGTTCCAAAAGTTAACCTCATTGGCAAAGAAAGACCGTCATGCTAAAGCTAAAAAACTAGCCGCTATTGCTAGCTAAAATAACCGGGCGTGATATTGGGTATAGCTCCTTTAAGAACATAGTTATCTGGGAAACCTGGTTAATAACATAAGAATATTACAGAATCAGAGGAGGTGTACATGACTAAAACCTTAACAATTGTTAATATTATTGCAAGATCATGATATTGAAATATATTCTGTACATTTCTTTTGTAGTTTGTAGAATTACACTCTTTTGTTATCACTGGAGCAGTAATTATGTTATATAGCTTTTACATTGGGAACATTAATCTGTAGCTTTATATTCTAAAGATGACATTTTACTTAATATTAGAGTTGAAAACAACTAGATAGTAAAAAAGGAAGTAAAAATTGTTATATTTGATCTTATAAGAGTTTAAATGTGGTGTATTTGCTTCATTAGATCTGACTGTCATAAACTCCACATTCTCTGTTGATCTGCCATTGTGATTATTGACATACCATGCCTGGGCGGGGATAGGGGACTTTTCCCTGGAAGGGGACCCACTGGTAGTTGGGCCCCTCTTTGTGAGCAAAGGGCCCCAGGAAGGCCCTCCGGATGTCATTCATGGAGTAGAGACACACAGCTGAGCCTTTAAATACACTGCTACTGGGAGAAAAGGGAACCAGGGTTAAATACAACAAATGCACGCATGAGATGCATGCACTTTGCTTCCTCTCTTTTTCTTCCACACATAGATGTGACACACGCATACATGTGCATAAACAAACACACATAACGTGAACAGACTCTGACCTGGAAGTGGAGAAGACTGTGTAAACCAGTGGGTTCTTTCTGTCCCTCGTCTGCAGCAGAAACACATCACCTAAGGACGGACACACACATACAAACACACACTCAGGTCAGGTGGCAGTAGTCCAGGGTCAAAGGTTGGAAGATAGATAAACAAAGCCCTATTGACAGGACTAACAGCTTTAAAGAGACATTAACCAATTACTGAAGGCCATGACGTGGAAAAAAGAATCCACCACCGCTCCAAGCAGTATTCTCTAAAATAATTTGAACAATTTAGTCCTAAATATTGGTTCTACAGTTCTATTTTTATTATGATTATTATGATTGTTATTGTATTTACATATCAGTAATTATTCTTAATTCTAAATAAAATGGAAATGATTATAATGATTTTAATCAATTAATTGAATCTTATATATTTAATTTCAATTGAATTCTAATTTAATTTATGCACCATTAATGAATAATAAAACTGTTTTTATCTTTTTCATTTGAGGATTAATAAAGTACTTTTTTTCTACATTTGATTAATTTCTTTGCTGGTCTCAGGTATGATCCCAATCTCAATTTCAAGATAAGACATTAATTTGTTATGTGAAGAAATGTGACTGACAGATGAAGTAAGGTGGGCTTAGAGTTTGGACAAAGTTTTCCACTTAGTTACCCTTTCGGTCTGTAACGGGATACACACAAAGCCAGATCATACAGTATTATAGCCCACAGTTATGGTCAAACAGAACTATCAGATCTGGCAAACCACATGACTGCAGGTTTGAGATAAGTTACATAATAAAGCTCTACAGTCCTTTTGAAATTGAGAAATTATGCCTCTAAGGAAGGCCAAGTCTTCAGACTGAGGTAAACAAAGCAAAGGCATTTTGATCTGAAACAAGGACATATACCCCCCCTTGCCCCCCCATACATTTAGGTATCTGCATTAATCAAGTTACACTCTTCTATGAGATGGAAAACAAATTAGGTTTCTTTATTTTCTGTCCAGATTGCTTTGTTTTTTAAGAAAAGGCCTCAAGATGCTGACAAATTAACAGCTGGACACTGCACATACTGTAACACATAACCAGTTTTATGATTACAGAAAAAGTGGGTAAACACTGAGCCCTGATGCTTTATAATTAATATTTCATTTTTAATAAGGCAACTACTGTTTTGTGGGAAATGTTAGCAAACGTCTGATAAAGACTTTGCTTTGGTGGTTAAGTGTAAACTTTCCATTATGTTGGAGCCACATGAGCCACTGAAAACCAATGTTTTGTTGAGCTTCTGGGTGGAAGTGAATGTGGGGACGTGCTGCAAACAGGCCAACTGTGGCCTCACAAATTAAAGTTGATGAGTTGCTTTGCTTTCAACAACTTGGCCAGCTTGGTTGAGTTATTATTCCTAGCCATGTGTTTTTAAGTGTTTTTATTTTGGTCAATGCCAAAAAAGACTAAACTGTGTTCTGGTTTTCAAAATGCTCTGAGGCATGATGGGAACACTGTCACTAGCAGTCACGAAGCAATGATTCTGCACCCCGTGTGCAAATGATGGGTTATGTGAAGGGTTAATTTAGCTGAGGACCTAACACTTTTAACATAAACTTTTGAGTGGTTTCTGGTTGAAACGATTCAGGCAAGCTGGCTCCAGACAATTCTGGAGACTCCATGTGAGTTTACAGTGACGTCATGTCTATCTTAAAACTATTTCCTCCAGGCTCAGTCTGTGATTTTTAGATTGATGATCATTTCTGCATCTCACCTTGTGAGAAAACACAATTGTTTTGTTGTCATGTGAAGATTCGCCAGAAACGAACCAGGAAGTTACTTTGTACCCACAGAATAAACACTGCTCTCAGTTCCAACCAGAAACTCCAACCTATGAAACCTTTACTCATGGTTTCGTAGAGTCCGAAGGAATGCAGGACTGAAAGGAAATCTACAATTGAGGTCAGAAATTCTGGTTTATTTATTATGCCTTACTCAACACTGTCTCCATTTGCACCAGCAGAATGTGTTTCTGGGTAAAACTCCAGAAGTAAAGATGGAAAATCAGCCCATATTTTAACTCTTTTTTTAGATTTTCCCTGCCTTTTAAAAACATCTGACAGAATTATATTGCAGAATATTTGTATGGACAATAATAACAATGGAGGCAGAAAATTTGATGGTTATGTTAATTTTGGAATAACACTGGTAGTAAAGTTCTCAGAACAATGATTAAACACAGATGATGATTTGAGTTTCCTGCAGAACATGTATTTCAGATTTCACTGATGTACTGATGATGCAAAGTATCTGTGCCAGTGAAAACTTACGTAGCTCGTCAAAGTATGTGTCACTGCCATCGGCTCCTGGCACGGAGCAGATCAGACGGGTCTTGAGGAATGTGGTCCACTTGTTCACCAAACTTCGCTGACCGCCCATGTCATTCTGATTCCACACAACACAGTCATTCCATGAGAAACAACATTTCATTTTGTCATTAATAAATAGAACTTTTTGGACATTTAACCAGCCTAAGATTTGTTTTGTAAAATATTTGACCCGTTAACCTTTTTTACTTTTTTCATCTAAATTATGCAAATTAATATGTTTAATTGTTAAAAAACATTTTTACCCTACAAAGCTGTCCAATACGAGAGTAGGTGGACTTTCCCAACCCTTGAGCCTCAACAGCTGTCTCCCGGAAGAAGAAAAAGATCTTGTCATCATCTGGGTTTTCACTTTCAGGAACCCAAAAGGAACCAACAAATTTTGGTTCTGGATGGAGAAATGAAAGAAGAAACACTGTCAGTCATTAAAAACTGTTGGCACAACAAAAGGTGAAAATAGTATTTAGTTATCTTTTCACGGTAAAACAGGGTTGTTCAGATATGAAAGTCCTGTGCCCTGTAAGTTATAGATGTGTCCCGTCTTTTACTTGTCACGTCAAATAAAACTATTTCCTCCACAACTTGTTCTGAAGTTGTCCAGGAGTTTATTAATTTGAGCTTTATTTAAACAACCCTGATGTAAACTCTGCTGAGCTGACTGGTACTTAATCCGACATGTAAACACACCATTTAGCCAGCGGGAATCGTGTTGCTCAGTGCGAATAGAGGGACGTTTTCCAAGGCTCCTGAAGATGGTGAAGTCCCTTCCCATTAGATCTGTGGCCACACCTGCATACAGCTCATCACCTATAGGAGACAACAAATTAGGATTGGGCATAAATGGACAATATTACATGAGCCAAGTTAAAGCTTTAATGAAAAGTCAGCCGGTCTTAATGAGCCTTGGGTTCAGTTACCGACGAGCACAGATGCAGTGTTATGTCGAGGATCGTACGGGCTCTTCCCTTTCCCATCTTCCACCGTAGAGGGGTCAATCCTGAACACGTGGTCCTGAATGAAAGCAAAGACGAGACAAAGAGGTTAAAAGGATCGTTTCATCTCATGGTCTGTACTACTGGTGTTTTGATGGTGTTTTTATGCTATATTTTGTAAGCATGACCAAGTAAATCCCAGATGTCACCACTGCACAAGGACAAACGTACATAGTCTGAAGTTCTCTCTGGCTGTTTGTGTTCTCTCACATGTTCTTTTAAAAATGCTCTTAAAACCTGTCAAAATAAATTGTGTTTGAGCTTGTTTGTGTTTGTATGTTTCTCACCTCCATCCTGTGTCCCACCTCCACAAAAGCACAGGTGGGATGGAAGGCTCCTGTTCCACAGGCGTACAGGTGGGTGCGGTTATAGTGGTGCACAATCTTTACATAGTTCACACAGTCAGACTGAAAGAGAGAGACACACACACACAGCACAGTGTCATGTTAGCCACAAGTGAGAATTTAACGGGTGTTCTTTTTCTTTGTCCTGCATGTATGAAGCTAATCCAACTTCACAGGCTGCATATGAAGAATTCCCTTGTACGCTCTCAGCTGGAGCCTCCTAAACTTGGACTCTCTGTTCTATGGTTTAGTGATGTACATTCCTCACATAACTCCTCACAGTCTTTTTTGGCTGTGACAACAGTCAACTCTCCAGCTCCACCTCCAGCACACTGTTGTGACACGCTTTATGTCTTGGTTGAAAACACACACAGTATGTGTCAGTAGGAATGTGCATGGCTTTAATGGTCACTTCAGTTTCTGAGACTTTCACTCATTCATTTGCACAACTCTTCAGAGAATCTTAAAATGACAATGAAGTAGCATTATTTCATAATGTATCATTAACTGTTACATCTACAGAGTTGTATTACCT
>JBBDHI010000014.1:17886479-17907571 GCA_037177115.1 Craterocephalus stercusmuscarum
GTTCCAAAGTGTCAATCAGCATGAGGGTGAGTAAACAAATGAAGGCACATCATTCTGAGGGCGGAGTATTCCTTTAAACCAGCCGTCTGGATAGATTCATTGTACCCAGGTGTGAGTCTGTCATACAGAGCTGCCAAGTACTTAATATTTTAGTATAGGCCTACTTAAAAATGCCCAGAAAAAACTGTTGCAACTGTGTTGTAGAAGTCAACAGGTGCTTTAGCATTTAAAAGTTATAGATCTATTTAATAGTAATCTTATCAACAACTATAAATCTAACTCTCTCCTGCATAATTTGAAATCAATCAGTATCTGTGACAATCAGTGCATTATTTATTGCAATCCCACAAAAGGGTGAGTACTGAGGTCGTCCACTCAGATCTGATTAAAAAGCTTTAATTTCCTTCTGTACTAGGTAGAAGGAGATGTTTATCAGTTTAGTAAAACAACACTGGAGTTGATGTGCATAATTCAGGCTTAATGGATTTAATACATAATTTAGCGACAGTAGTCTTATTAAAGCTCGTAAAGATTTCTGTTACTGTTCTTAAATCTTGCAGTGTAATTCTAAGTACCAGCTATCTCAGTGCTGACTTCGCACAATGAATAACTTTACAGAATATTCACAGATTTGCATCACGGACGGATGACAAGACCTCACATGTGGCCCACTGAGAGATCATAACACACAGCATGGGATGGACGTGGCTTAGCTTTTACACTCCACGGTTCATTGGCTTTCATAGACGTCCTGCTTACTTGGCAAATAACTGTGCTTAACATTTTTTTTCTCTGTTCTGGAAATGAGCATCAGAGTGTCAGCATGCAGTCATAGCCTGCTGTTAAACCTCTGCTGTCCTTTAGGATGGCATGATTTTGTGTTGCTTTGTATTTGTTTTTTTGCTTTTTTGTTAATGGACTTAGAATACTACGAAATACTGTATTTTTACAAAATGTTGTGAAGATTAAATTGTTGGTGTAGTTTTAAACACTTTAAGCCATCAAAATAATGATTGATAATAATCTTATCAATGAACAGCAACATGATTTTGCACTGAACCAGACAGTATCATACACTTTTTAGTCTTTTACATACAAAATACAGCTGAAAATGATCTCTGTATGGTAAAGGTGTGTCCAGGTATGCAGGTGAAACCAGCCAGTGTTAAACATGTCACGGCTTGCCTCCCCCTTCTTCTTACATTTTCAGATCACAGCCTAAACACCTTGCAGAATGCTGGTCAGTCATTGTGTCAAAATATAGACAATAGCAAATGCACAAAGAGAAATCAACACTGAAGACCTTAGAACAACTGTATTTCTGCCAATTAAAATGATGGACATTTGACAGGATTTTTTCCTTTTGTTCTGATAGGGATACGTCACAGTTTTGCACAGGAAGCAGAAACAAGGACACATGCTAGATTTATTAAAAGGTATAATGCTTCCAAAAACAAAGCAGTGAATGAAAGAGAAGAAGAATAAATATGGAGGGCCGTGGGTATGTGTTGCCTTCAGGTAAGCACAGCCTTTTCCTCTGAGCTGATCAATAAATTAGCACATATAATGATTTTATGACCTGCCTTGTTACATCCCTTTTACAGCTGTCTTCCAACCGTCTGCATCTTTCCACCCATCCCATTCTCAAGGCCTGGAGGTGCAAAATACAATAATGAAAAACACAACAAAATTCTCTGAAAAAAGCAACACTGAAAACAACTATTTTAGAGAAAGCAACAAATCTGAAACCATCACATTTCAGAAAACAGAACCAAAATGCCAGGCATCCTCAGCTATGGGATTTAAAGATTAGTTAAGCACCACAAGTACAGTAGAGAGAAGAAAAAGTTACAAGAAAGAAATGTGATAGAAAAAAGAAGATAACAGGAAAGTGTATGGCAGATCTTTTATGTAGAGAAAGAGAGAGGACCTGAATCATGAAGAAAGACCTGTGCAGGTCACGCTCTAAACCAGGAACACAAACAGGCCAACTGCCTATTTTTTTCATACCAGTAGCTATAATCACACCGTTTCCACTGGCACTGCATCGTAGACACAACATTAAATGTAAAACCAGAAAAAAACGACAACGGTGCAGCAAGTTTCACACTAATCCATCACTAATTCCTCCCTTTTTCCTTCAACTTCCAGCTCACAGTCTCATCTGCTGGCTCCTCCTCTCACCGTCCTCCTCGTACAGTATACGCCACTCTTCTCCATACAAGTATTTGCTGTCACATTTAACATGTATGTAATCTGTCAAACGCATTGTCCCACATGAGGAAAATATGCATGAAAATGTTCACAGTTTATGCATATGGGACATTCAATAAATAGATGCAGCATGGGACTTGTCTCTCTCTTTTTTATCAGCATGGAAAATCACATTCAGAGCGCTCATTTAAACACATGCACACACAGAAAACCAGGATTAATGATAGGAATAATTAGGTGTATAGAAACATATGGGGTTTGATGCATGAAAGGCTGCTGTTTGAAGCCCCCTCACCCACATACAAGACACCAGCCAACTCTCTCCCCCCTCTTTTAGTCAGTGGTCACATTAAAGACTTTCCAACACAAGTTGCTATCCCATTTTAATGTAAATGTGTTCATTACTATCCATGTGGGGAATTAAATGACATTTCCAGGTCAGCATATAAACATTAGGAATGTAAATAAAAGAAAATGCATGTAACAAATACTTTTAATGAGACACCCAACATACCCCACCCCCACCACACCTGACACACAGACTATATTGGTTGTGTACATCTCACATACACATGATAGTGTTATAAACTTACTAAAAAAATGACTAGTTGTGATTAGGGTATAGGTAGATGGGGTCTGTACTGTACACTCAGAAACAGGTTATTTCAGATCAGACTGAACCTAAAATCTGATGTTACAGAGTTTTCAAGAACACCTCCCAAAAATGATCTGAATAGCATCCTACACTGGTGCTAAACCGCCTCAACAGTTTCTGTTCAATGAAAAGAAGCCGCATCTCTGCAACACACTTGTTCCAGATGTCAAAGCTCCTCATCGTCATCCCTGAGGGTATTAGCAAATTCCAGCAAAATAGGTCTGCGGATGGTCAGACATGTTTTGAAAGTCCCTGCCCCCATAGTTTTCCAGAGCAGCAGCAGGGCCGCTACATTTAACCATTCTGTAGCAAATACTTTCCAAAACCAACAATGAGACATCGTCCAGTCCAAACACTGACCAACTGTCCAATTATGTGGAGGTCAGAGAGCAGTTTAAGACTTAAGACCTTCAGACAACATATCGCCATATGGACAGTACAGTCGACACTGTGCAGGATCCTTGCAGGTACAGTAGATATAAATTACAACATTTGCACTTTAAATGGTAAAATTCTGAACAAATTATCACTGTAGCATTGTGCAATCTAACTTGTAAATAATTTTATAATTTTTGTTACGAGTTCAACTTCTGAAATTGGCCTTTTTAGGTCACAGTGGAGTGTCATGTCATTCCTCTGCCTCATGACAAATTATGAAACTGCACTCCTAGTTAGAGCCAAACCGTACGCCTATATTCTGCCAGCAAGTAAAAGACACCTGGACCCTTTGGGTTACATCCAGCTCATCCAACCCATAGTTAGAAAAAGCAAGTCTGACTAACCAAGTCTTACTAAATATTTCAGGTCAGAGAAGCTTTTTCCACTATTTTTTGAAGATACAGGTCTCAAGTTTTTTTTTTTTCCACAATCTGGACTGCAGACGAGCACAAGCACATCTCAAATGTCTTTTCCACAAGACCAAATTACCCCAAGCCTGCAGCTAAAATACCGATCAGTCCATCTGAGATTGTCATTTTGCAAATAGCCAAAGCTATGGCTACGTACCAGGTATGCTTCCTTCATATTTGTCAGGATGCCATGGTGATATGCCGCATGGTGATATTATTAGACACTAAATTCAAAACTCCTCCTTGGGTCAGTGCTTTTAGAGTTATCCTCACCTCTCCATGACAGATAAAACCCTGTACACACATGACCTAAATTTTAAATTATGTACATTGGATATTTCATGAATACATACACACGCATACACAGTACATAGTACACAAAAGTACAAATAGCATCACATTACACAAACAGATCTGCAAAAATACATATTTATGCTGTTTGATGTGGAAAAGACTGAAGGCCTCTGATTACTTCAGCAAATTCTAATGCTGAGTTCAGACCAAAAGCAGCGAGGGCGTCGGGAGCGTCAGGTTTACATGTAAAGAAAACGCAGTCAAGCAGCGCGTTTTAAGCGTCGGTAACAGACGCTCGAACTTTCGCCGCTTGACGCAGAGTGTCAACCAATCAGAGCAACTTAGCTTTAGCTTTAGCAGATATGCTACAGATTAACGGGAGGAAGCTGTTATCATCACTTAATCAAGGACCGAACTGGAGGACAAACTAATCGTGGCGTCTGTGCCCACATTGTCATTTATGACCATGACAGGAGCAAAAAGGAGCGTGTGGAGCAAATAAATAAAGCCAAGTATTACATCCGCCACTGTAGAGAGACAAAAAAGGACAACATCCGGGTCCTGCTAACGCGCGTCAAGAGTGTTTGGAGCATCAAGACCGTTTTTGATCCAGAATGTCAAGCAACTGATTTATGAGCATCCAGCGTCCAACTTTGAGCTGCGAGAGCGTCTCGCTGCTTTTGGTCTGAACGCGCCATAAGATCCAGATAAGGACAGTGTCTTTGTTCTCCAAAGACGTCTGCTTGTTAGCGCAATGAAGCTGAGTTACACTCACACACACAAACGCAGACACACCCATTACAGTCCCCAGGTGTAGTTTGGGAAGATGGAGGCGCTCTGAAGGTGAACCCCATGGTGAGCAAAGGCGGGGCATTATGATCTGTTAGTGAGTGTGAGTGTGTATCCGTCCTTTCATGTATTCACTCCTGTATAATGTCTGCATTTGGTGCTGCCTGTCATGTAGTTAGTCTGCCTGATGAAAAGAAAAGAAAAAAAGTGTACAAAGGCCTAAACAAAAATACATGTTTTTCACACAATAGTAGCCTTCACTGAAAGATAATAGAAAAAAAGGGATAATGACAAAGATGGATAGATGCTGAGGACTACAAGAAAGAAGGGGGGTGAATGATGGAGGGATGCAGCTTTTATCTGGAGGAGGAGACGCCAAATTAGAAATGTGGCATGATCCCCCCCCTCCTGGGACTGAGTCAATTAGCCTGCCTGGAGGAGCTGCCAAGAGGCTGGGGCTGGGGGATGGTGCTGATAGGGAGGCTGGTGGTGCTGGTGATGGGTGGAGGGTGGCGGCGTGTGGATGGAGTTGGACAGGACAAGGCCAGAGACCTCAGCAGAAAAGTATTCACAGGATGGTGTAAGGACAGAAAGCGTATTAAAATTGTGTGTGTGTGTGTGTGCAGGTTGTTCATCATGTCACTACAGGATCAACCCACAGTCCCTCTTGTCTGTGGGTTTAAGTGTTCAGTAAAACGCTTGGTGTGATCAGTGATGCTGGAATTAATCTTGAAAATTAGATTATCCATGTAAGGAAGAGTTGATAACACATCATGAGACTTAAACTATCGGGAGTCCACATGAGAGGAGGAGTAAAGAGAAGAGGACTGAAGAGCTGATGAGGTGAGGTACTGTAGCAACTATGCTGCAGGATTAAACAGACAAGCGAGGGTGGAGTAGGGGCAGCGAGAGGTTGGAGGCTCTGGCAGAATGCCATTTTCTTACAATGATCAATGCATCAAATCACAGCTGGAAATGAAGACTAACCTCTGCCAAAACTGCCACCAATGGATGTAATATTTAAAACTGACCCTTCAAATGAAAATTCCTGCAGCCCTTGCTCTTTTCCTTCTGTGATACTAAGCAGCTGTAGAACAGCAGTGAGCGGGATTACAGGTAGTGATAAGATGGGAGGGAGAGCAAAAAAGGACAGAACTGGGCGAAAGCTGTTGTTTTGGAACGGGAGAGGAACGGAGGACCTGTCCATGGAGACGTGGAAATACAGACATAGGATGCAGTGACAAAAAAAGGAAACCACAATAGGAAAACAGAGAAGAGCAAATGGTTCTACCTCAGACTAGAAACCTGTCACTCACTGACAGCATGAATTAAATAAGTCTGGTGGACACTCTCCAGTGGTCTTCTCATTAGGACAGCAGAAGCATCCAGTCACAGAGAAAGGGTGTGTGAAGGGATTCAGCACAAGAATCCCAGTAAGTGTGTGTTTGTATGTGTGTGTTTACAGGTTTACCAAATGAGATGCCAGACAGCCTGTATGTGGTATCATCGGCAGTGGTAGCAGAGGGTGGTAGGTATTTGAGTGACAGGTTAAAGAGGGAAGGGGAAGGAGCTGCACTGCACACGCTCAGTAACGTGTCACCACACAGGTCTGCGTCTTCTGCCTTATCTGACAGGCACACTGCAGAACAGCAAAATCCTCTGCATAAGCCCCTCAAGCACTCCCCTGGGACATCAGTGTGTGTGCGTGTACATGTGTGCGTAAAGTCAAAAAGAGTTCCTAAAACCATATAGTGTGTGTGTGTGTAGTGTGTGTGTTAAATTGTCTGTGACAGAGATGGCGGGAATCTCGTTATTTTCCCATCTTCCTGCGTAAAGCCTACTAATTCCCCCTCACCTTCAACACCACATGACTGCTCAAGGTGATGGGACGGGACAGGCCTGGAGCCCACACTCACGACCACGCAAACACACACTTCTACACAAATTGAGAGAGCAATTACTGGTCAGTCTGGCAAAGGAGAGGCTGATCAGACCGGGGCATTCAAGGAAGAAAGAAAAAATGAGAGAAGGCAGTATGTGCGTTTTGGATGGGAACTGAGGACAGGGAAGCTGAAGGATGAAACTGGTGAGGGGACAGAAAGAGACGTCCGTAGAGTGGACCACCTTAGTGGCAAAATAAATGTTTGCTCATTTACCAAAATAATATTTAATTTGCATCGACAATGGCACCTTGACAAATGTTAATTTTCACTGCTACATATTTATCATGAATATTATTACAGTGACAAATACCAAACATTTTCAAATTAAGTTATGTCTAAGTGGTAGCAATGAGGGAAACATGATTCTGCTACTTTTGACTGACACTCTCCTCCCTAATCAGATTTCACCTTATCACTTCCATGGATCCTGATAGACTTGAAAGCTCATGATCTCAAAGAGCTGCCTGGGTTTTCAAAGCCCATGAGTTTTATCTTCTCAGAATGTGATGGATGGACAATCATTAGGACCATTAGTATGATTTTTTGTCTTATTTATTCCATTATTTTACTGTTTACACTCTTTATTTTTGGTTTAAACAATGCCAACTAACTGCAATTTATGGCCTGAAATGTATCAGTAAAGATCACGATGGAGTTCCTGATGGATCCAGTGCTTTTGTACACCGTATAGATGCATATACAAAAATATCATACATTTTAATATATTGTACCCCAACTCAAAATTTTTAACTCAGGATTCGGCTCTAAATACTATTTGACTGATTCTGGTACAGTATAATACCATCATTTAGTCTCTCTTTGTAAAGGTGGATTACTTGTTTTGTTCTGTTACACAATTTCCGACTAATGGAGTTGCCACCAAGGACCTGCTTCTGTTCCACGAAGGCTTCCAATGAAAAATGAAAATTTGCTGAGATTTGTTTTTTGCCTGCATGATTCAGTCTTAAATCCATGCTGGTACTTCTCTCTGTAACCTCTGCTGTACAAATCAGCTTTAAAGTGCACACAAAGTCCTGCTTGTTTCAGTAACTTTCTAGCAAATGATATATTTAGCAAAACATTCTTTTGAATTCACTGATCAGTCACATTGTAAGAAACATGCCAACCAAATGTCTTTTCTTTTCTTTCACTCTCTCTTTATTATCCTTGAAGATCTCCTCACAATAAAAGGTTGGACTTGAACATCAATCAAGCTACTACCTTCCTCCTTTATTACCTTTTGGAACAAAGTGATGAATTAGGAAAGCTATCCGTTCTGACCTGAGGTTCAAGCCTTTTGTTACCCACCCATCCATCCACTGGTTCAGGTTATCCACACATATCCAATGTCATCCTTAAAACGTGTTTGTTTCTATGTTGTCCTCATCTTTATAGCTAGAAAATCTTCCCTGGGTTATTATGCAATGTTATTTATGTATTTTATTTTTATTTCAGGTATGCTCCACTAAGTACCCAATACACTGTAAACAGTCAATAAAGTTAATAAAGTTCTATTTAGATGTTAAAAGCAGAAGACAGAAGGAAATGAATAGATCTAGTGAAGTACCACCTTTACTTTCAGCTTCACCTTTAATTCAGTATGAAGCATTGTATACATAAACTTAGCTCCACACAGATATATACTATGCACACATATGTACACACAA
The DNA here is from genome assembly GCA_037177115.1 of Craterocephalus stercusmuscarum. NCBI lineage: Eukaryota > Metazoa > Chordata > Actinopteri > Atheriniformes > Atherinidae > Craterocephalus > Craterocephalus stercusmuscarum. The sequence goes on from JBBDHI010000014.1 coordinate 17,894,890, forward strand.
GCCCGCACCATCACACTCATTATCCACATCATTAGCTGTGGCTTCCGAATGAAGTGCAAGTATCTCCTTTTTTAATCAGGAGGATCGAAAAAGAAAGACAAAAATAAATAATAAAAAGAAAGTAATGAAAGTTTGATGCTAACAGCCTTTTGCTTTTTATTTGAATGATATAACAACCTCCTCTTCCGTCTGTCCCCTCTGGCTATAGGGGAAAAAGTCAATATTTTAAGAGTGCAGAGACACTCATTGAATATTTCAAACAAAAGAAAACTGAAATTGCAGCCTGCTCTCGGGCAAACAGACAACTAAAACAGAGCAACAGACCGCCACAGCCAGTCCAAGGGAAGATTTTAATCTTTTGGCTGACAGACGAGTTTGGTATCATTGATTCTCTTCAAAATCTTTTTATTTCTGCTGTGTGCATCAGTTGGCTAGTTTTTGCTGACCCGGTGGATATTTTGCCATCAATGCCAAGGGTTAAGGGAGAGGTCAATGTGTTTTTCCACCATGGATGAGTTGAGTGAGGGGTTAATGGGTTTTAAGGTGTGACGGTGGATCATTCTATAGCCACTTTAACCGTAAAGTTACCCTGGTGGTCCATTCATCACCAGGCAATCAGCAGACCCACCTTGAACTCACAGGAGATGTTAGTTTAAATAAATGTCCACTTTGCTGCTCGGTGATGTAAAAGGACTGCACAGAGGTGTGGATGCAGCCCGTGACCATGTCGTACTATCGATTGCACGGTTTGTATGTTGTTTAATGCCTTAAGGCAGTCTGTCAAGTAAAGATAGAATCTACCAACACAAAATCAGAAAAGTATTTTGCATTTAGAGTGTGAGAGAAGGAGTACTTTCTAAAAGCAGCTAAACAGCTCAGTATGACAAAATCCTTGTAAGATCTTTGGCTGTGGTTCAAAATTAGAAAATAATAACATAATCCTACATCAGATAGTAAGCGATGCAATCTTACAACCAAAGATATTATAGTACGAATATTTTATGTTACCAAAATCTTAGGATGATCCAGCAGTGTGACTGCTCCTACAGCCCAACCAATAAGGTTGTTGCATGGAGAGACTTGATTAATGTGACATTGTGGAAAATGCAATGCAATGCCAAAGTCTGTTGATAGTACTGAAACATGCTGATATATAAAAACAGACCTTGGGTAAGTCCAACAAAGAAATGAATCTGGTTGTGTCTGTCTGTTGTGTCCTCCAGCTCAACCGCACTAAGAAGGACACATCAGGACACATCAGGACACTTACACACAGCAGATGAATAGCAGTTCTCAGCTGCAAATATACAAGGACATCATATTAAATAAAGTCATTTGTCAGTCTGTTGGCTCATAAATCCTGCTTTACATTCGTGAGACATTTGGAATCTGTGTTGCTCTTCAGTTGTAGCCTAAAACAGTCCAGCAGGTGTATCCACCGTGTTCTGCATTGAACTTGATGTCATAGCCAAGGTTATTAGATGCTTAGAATTCATAAATGACCTAAAAGGGGGAGTTATTGGCTACTGCTACAACTAGCCTGTTAGGTTATTTACGGATCTTTATATGTCACTCACAGATATGATGTTTACTGAAATTTTCTTTTTCACCAATCACAATGTGTAGCACCTTTCCACATTGATAGGAAGTGCATGTCAGACTTAACAGACTGGCAGACTCCAATTAGCAAAAGAATGCACAGCAAACAAAAAGCACGACTGTAGAAAATAGCTAACCCCCACCAAATGACCTAAAAACAGCAGTCAATCAAAAACAATGCACCTGAGTCCTGAGTTCACCTTAGAATGAACCTCCTTTACTTTATAACACCTCAAAACTTAAAAACATGTCAACCAGTCTCACACCCACCCAATTTTAGAATTATTGTCAAAGTGATCACTAGCGTAAAAGGATCCCTTATGGTCGGTCACTTTTGGAGCCTTTACCTTTTTTCAACCATACTTCTGAAAATTATGTATTAAACAGTCTGTGAATAGAACAAAGAAAATAAAATCACCTTCAATCAACAATTAAACTTCTCCTTTTTTATCAAAACTGTTGAAACTATCCTCTTCCTAAAAACAAAATAAGATTTTACTCCTTTAATTACGTTTCTTCTAATAGACAACATCAAGCTGGAACGCTAGCTGCTTAGGGATCACACAAATATGCATGTTAGAAAACTTTCTCCACAACCAGGTGGTTTTCATGCAAGCGAGTCAGTATCGCAAAAAAAAAGGCTTCCTTCAAAAGCAAAGATAGCAAAAGTATGAGTTTTGAGCCACCGAGTCATAATGGCATGTTTCAGGCTACGTTATGAATAAACTAAATCTGCTGTGACTTGTACATCACCTCCGACACGACCAGAAAAACTGTGTAACCAAAATGTTGAGCCAACACTGCAAAGGTAAAAGAAGGGTTAATGTGAGGGTTCAACAGTATGTTAAGAGATGGGTTGCTGTGCAGGTTAAGATGGATTTTGGGTGGACAGGCTATAAAAACCAGTGAGACCATAGATTACAGGACTGAATAGATGAAATGACAGACAAAATGCACACCTGTAGGCCTAAAAAACCTGTATACACCCATTCGCACAAAACAGGATCCTCTGAGTGACAGGGAGAATGAATCACTGTGGGCCAAGTGCATAAAGGATAAAAGACACAATAAGCTTTATACAGGTAGATGGATTGTTAGAAAGAAGAGGGTGATGAGGAAGAGGGAAGAGAAGAGGAGACTAACGCTGAGTGGCATGGAATAAGCCTGTGTAATTATTTGTCCAATTTGGGGGGAAACCTGCTGAAAATACTCAAGTAAATGAGGTTAGAGAACAGACGAGAGTGGTGGGATGGAGGCTAGAGGCAGTAGGAATAGCAGGTGTAAAAAAATAAAGAAGCTGTTCATTTATTAATTGTTTCAACAAACTATATTGTTGAAGTAGGTCTGCAAGACTTTCAGCCTTCCACACAAGCCATGTTAAATCTTACTAGGTTCCCATCCACAACGAAATAAATTCACTGTTTCATATTCGTGCCAACTGAAAAAGACAGTTTGTCTGCAAAAGCAATAATCCCTCCCTCTGATTCCCCCCTCCACTTCCACTGGTGGACCGTCAGGAAATAAAACATCCAAGACACACACTCCTGTGAGCATGTAAACTCTCTGCCTCAAAGCTTCTATGAAATCAACCACTGATCAAATCTAATCACAAATAACAATTATAAAGTCTAATCAATGGCCAACAATTCTGTGGTATTACTCTTGGAAATCCCCCTAATGATCAGCATAGATACACAACAAATACACCACATTTAAACATGCCTAATCCATTACAAACAAACTTGTGCAGGGTATTTCCCAGTTTCACTATTCAAGGATATTCAGCATAGTTTACAGGCTCTGAAAAGTCTCCGTTATTATAAGCATTTGAAAGATAAAAAGGATTAAAAACATTCATGCACTTGCACGTGTTGTCACTTTGCCCCAAAGTCAAACACACAATTCCCCACATCAGCCACTTAATGAATTGAAATCTGCTAAAAATATCTTTTTTTTTTTTAATAATACTGTCATAAAAGATAAAAAAGATGCCAGAGTTTCATGAATCATATGATTCATTTAAATCTCACCTTCATCAGCAGCTTTTTCTGCCTGCGTCCCGGTTCAGTCCTCAGCCACTCTGAGTCACTTTCCCCTTGGCAGGTGCTGTCATGGTCAAATAGTCCAAATGGCTGGAAAGGGCTATTCTCCTTTTTTTCTCCAACTCTTTATTTCAGTCCTTCTCTGAGTCCTGTTGAGATTTGTATCACCACGAGAAAAGCGGTATTTATGTGTGAGTGTGTGGTCACAACTCCAAAGGTCCTGGAATTCCTGAGTCCTGCGCTAAAGAGCGAGCATGGCTGAGCTGCCTCTCTATCTCTCTTTCTCCAACCCTTTCTTTTTTTTCCCCCCTTTCCCTCCCGTCCGGGCAGAGAGGAGGGGAAGACACTCAGGGGGTGGGACGGAGACAGAAGCTGCTTTCAGCTTGCTCTTTCTCTATCTGCTCTTCCTCCTCTGCCTTATCTCCCCGTGTCCTTTTCCCCGTGTCTCTTTCTTTTTGCCTTACTTTTACGCTCTGTCTTTGGGCTTGTCCTCTGTGACAGATACTCTTTCACTGTTCAGCAAGGCGTGAAAGCAGGGCTCTCTGTGTCACACTCACACACACACACACACACACACACCCTTCTCTTTCTTTCAATGCCACTCCCTCATCCACAGTCCAGAGGTGAAGTCCCTCCCTTGCTCAGACAAACAGCCACAGGAGACTCTGTCATCTCAGCGATAACTAATCAAATACAAGTTTTAACAAATAAGATCATCAGTTTATCATCACTGTTTGATTCAGTTATCACTGAAGGTTTAGTTTAATGTGGGTGCATGCAAATACTGTATGTCACTGTGGGACATCTATCAAATCGTTTTATGTCAAGTCAGTGATAACTTTATTACTTCATAGGTAGTCAATTGCTCTTTTTCAAATTATTATTACTCAAGGTTCTGAATTACGCCTAAATTTTTGACACATTTAATCTTGATTTTTACTCGCTAGTTTACAAAATCTACATTTTACAAACAACAAAGTGTACCAAAGTGTCAAAACCTGCAGGGTTAGCAATAACTGAAACAAGAGCAAAAGGACGATAAAAATTAAAATACTTTGAGTAAAATAATCATAATAATATAACCAAGCTAATAGAATCTAAAATCAGATCAAGTAGTAGAAGTAGCAGTAGTAACAGTTTTTAAATACTATGAGACTTTCATCAGTAAGCATCAGCACTTAAACAAGCATGTAGTAAGGCCTAATCAAGCCTTGATTCGGGTAGCACTACACCATCTACACTCCTGTTCTCGGTATCATGGCCGATATGATGACCAACATTTTTCAGCACCTGCATTAGCCTCTTTTATAGCTCAAACCTTGCATGCTGCTGCTTTTCTACTTATAGCTTAGTGCAATTTGCTTACTTTTCCTCTGTGGCTCTTCAGTAGAAAGAAACAATGGACCTCATTCACCACTCATACATAGTCACAGATGTGTTTATGCAAACTTTACTTACACTCTTTTTATGAAGACTGCATCAGTCACAACATTTTTCGGAACTTGGAATTGTGCTTAACTAAGGACAGATCCTGCTAACATTCATGGGTATACGGACATGTGTTTGTGTTGTCTTCTGCTGTTCAGTTTATAATAAAAATACATCAGACTGACGTGGAGGTTTCATTTCATCAGACACATGTAGTCGCTCCATCGTTGCACCAGGACACCACAGCACATGGCCATTTGCTTTACAAACTGAAAAATGTTCTACCTGACAAATCCATGGAACCAGACTGCAGGCTCACGTTCCAAGTTCAGGAGCAATTAAGTACCCGTTTGTAAAGAAATCAGTTTTTATGTGATTTGAAGCTCAGTGTGATTATTTAGAACCATTTGTATCACTTTCGAAATAAGGACAATCAGATTTTGAAGGTCATCTTTGCCATTATTACCTCAGCCAATGTGCAGAGGCTATATTTTAGCTGTCACACATTCAGCTGTCTGTCTGTCTGTTAGCAACATAACTCAGAAATAAATGGCCGGATTTGGTCAAATGTTTCATGAAATCTTCTAAATGCAATATGGAACAAATGATTAGATTTTGGGGGTGATCCGGGTCACCGCCTGGATCCAGACATTTTTTTAACACTAGAACCACCAACATTCAACTACACCACTAGAACCACCAGAGGGGTCATTTTGACATCCTGCCAACGCAGCATTTTAAGAAAATGCTAAAAGAGGTGTTTAGAGAGCCCTTTATTTTTTTTCTTTGAATATCTCTTATCATTCAGAGGGAGACAAAGCTTAAATGAGTAATTAATTGATTAGTATGTGGAATTACTCTGGGCTTTTATTTCAAATAGAAAATGTCAAATACGCCCTAACTTAAATCAATCACTTATAGGCTAACATATTACTAAATAAAAACAAATTCATATTTTTTCAGTTATTTGGGTGGATACAGAAAAAACAGATGATGCTAAAGTACGGAAAGAGAGCACTACATGTCAGCTGGTATTGATTTATTGTGTGACACGGGAAGGCTTCATAATAAACAGAGGGCGGGTAATCCTGGCATTGGTGCAGCTTTGAGAGGGCACAAGCATTTAATGCACACATCTCCAAAATGTTACGAAACACTGCAACAGGCCATCTTAACAGATACATGTAATAATCAGACATTTTGACATGGATTAAAAATACAGGGGTACTGGGTGGATTTCTGTCACTGTATGGCTCAGGGGAGCTCTGTACTCTCTGAGTGCTTCTTGTTATTGTTTTTTATTTATTCTTTTGACTTTCTGTTTCTTCATCTGTCTTACTGTCTGTGTCTTTTTGCACACAGTCTGCAAGTCTTGACCTTTTTTGGGCATTTTTGGGGCATTTATCTTTGCAGAGTAGGGCCAGTTGGTCTGACCTTTCATTTTATGAGAGATTGGCATTCACCAATCTGGGAGGAAAGACACAATTTGTGGTCTATAAACATGTTTGTGAATCTGATGGAGGATTTTCCTTAAAAAAAAAAAAAACTTATACAACTAAAAAAAAATTTTGAAGATTCATCAGAAAATGTTGGCCAATGAGTTTAATGATCTGCTTGTGGAGATTTCCAAGATTACCACAACGTTTGGCTCCCCAGTTTAAACAGCATGTTTTGGGAACTTCAGTTGCTTCCTGACTTTGGCTTTGTTCCCTTGTTCGGTTTCTCAAAGCATGGTCCTTGAAGCTTTGCGCTCTACTGTGGGCTTCTATCTCATCAAGGCTTCCTGCTGCCGCAGTGCAACCATCCTGCTGGTTTGCTCCTCCTTAAATGATGCACTTCATCTTTGATCACTGAGCTCCTTTTTTCTCCTGCATTGTGTTGTAGAGATGTATTCTACTCTAGTAAACCCCTCCCCGAAACATTGTGCACTGGGATCCTGTGCTAAGGTAGAATTCAGAGACAAGCACAGACTGATGGCCTTCACTTCTACTTTTTTTTAAATGTATGTTAGAATGAGCTAAACCCTTTCATTGTAAGCTTGCTACTTGACCTGCTGATGTTCTCTAGATCACTCTCATCTGATTGGAATTCCTTGCAGTCATGTTTTTACTCCTCTGTCATTTCCTCTTTCTTTAGACATCACAATTTCTCACTGATGTCTTGTGTTCTTAATATTTCTGTTGTCAGTCTACTGATGCTTTTTTTGGGAGAGGCGGGGTAAACCTATTTATTTGGAGGGGGAGTTGGGTGCTGAAAATATAAATTCAAACAAAATGCAATGATTTGCAAATGTCAAAAACCAATATTTTATTTACAACAGAATGTAAGAAATACTACGACATTTCACTATTTCCTAAGAAGTTTCAGCTTGCCTTGAATTTGATTGAAGCCACACGCTCATAAAAGTTGGAACAAGCATAATAAGAAAGTGATAACCACCATCTTGAAATCTAGGAAACTACTGTATAAGGTAAACTGGCATCGAGATCAGTAACATGATTGGGTATTAGTGCACCTTAATGAGGTAGAATCTGAAATGAAACTGCACAGGGATTTAGTAATTAACAATTAATGTGCATGGAGCAAATTTCAAGTAGTGTTTATCAATTTTAAAAAACTGAGACTTTGACTATTTTGTCATCCAAAGTTCACGATAAGTTTTAAACAATCTGTAAACATTTCCTCATGCAAGAAACATATCCCACAATCAGTGGTGAATACATGGGATATCTCAGTCCTGAGGCAGCAATGCATTAAAACAGACATGACTCTTCCATGGAAATCCCATTTATTCGGGAACACTTCCAGAAATCACTGTGTGAACACAGTTTCCTGGAATCCAGAAATGCAGGTTAAAGCTACTGTATGTCATGCAAGAAAAACATGAACTTAATTCAGAAACATTAGCTCCTTTTCTGAGCGTCTCCAAAGAGAGCGTTTCACGGCAGGGGTACTTATTCCAACAGTACGGCAGGCCTCCTGTGTGTACTTCGGGCATGACACAGGACCACTGCTTCTCACTGAGAAGAATAAAAACAATATATGCTATCACGTCTGTCTCCATTAAAGCCCTAAAAAATCGCTGGATTTTTCAGCAAGCATTTTTGAAAATAAAAGAGTCGCTAGAAAGGATGAAATCCTGTCAAAATATAGCAACAGAGTCGCTCAGCACCAGTGTAACAGTAGCCAGTTTAGTATTGGCCAGTATTGGCCTGGATTTAGATTCGGAAGTGGTAGAAGTTGGTGTCTGTAGGAACATGTGACAAACACAAGAGTTTATTACAGAATGATTATTTTAATATTAGTTTTTGCTGATGATTGTTTTTCAGATGGGGTGGCCCTTTCAAACTCAGAAATGCCTCACTTTCATTGTTTAACATGCTCTCTAGCTCCTGTTGGGACTTAAATATTAGTTTATAAAATTAGCTGATCTTTGCATTGTGTTTTAATTTATACAGTTTGCACAGAGCCACAACATTTGTGAAAGCTGGGTTGTAAAAACTCAACCACGATTAGTGTCTGTATTTCGGATGTTTCTGCATTAACAATCTCTACTAGCATATCAAAGATACAAAAATCAATAAAGCCCAATCACCAACGTAGTCTTCGACTGTCAGCTTCAATAAATGTTCTTTTGCACTCTATCGATCCCAACACCTGCTGGCATTTGCATTCATACTATCCACAGCTAGTGAAATATCAAAGAAAGAATGTGGCCATAGCAAATACATTTAATTTACAGCTTGGTGTGATCTGGGTGTCTAAAACACTTTGGTATGCTAGCTGTTTTTTCACAGTTGGCTCTCAGTTACTTGAAAGCCTTGTTCAGTGGCAAAGTAGACAAAGCACATTTCAGCTGTAATCCCTCAAACGTTTTTGGAGCATTAAACCCAGTTCTCTAGCATTTTTCTGCTTTAGCCTAGCAGGGGATAATTAATAAAGAATACATAAAGAATAAGAAGCTACATTTTAAGGCTTTGTACAGACATTGTTGTGGCAGCATCTCAGCCTCACATCAATAATAGATAAACAAATTTTCCAGGAAAGAGTAGTGCTTATATACTGAGACAGAAAAATATCCTATAAACAAATTAGACTTGAAAATATGCAGTAAATAAAACCAAGGTGAAAAACTCGAGGGACACAATCACCAAGAGCGACGACCAATTGACTGATCAGTTCCCAGACAGTGGGACTCTGCATGGTACCAGTAATGTGCACACACCCACATAATCATGTCGACACTGGCAATATAGACAATCTCACTGACACTTAAGGAGCCAATCTCATGCAGGTACACACCCAAATACACACCCATACAGGCACATAAACACCTGCTGAAGATACCTTCATCAAAACACAAATGCACTAAAGCAAAGTACACACACATACATGAACACACTAAGCTGTGTGTCTGGCGTCAGGCTGGCACCATTCAGGCAGCCATCTCTAGAGGCTGAGGAGGTAGCCAATCGCAGCTGTCAGTCAGCAGCTTTCATTATCACACACACAGACACACACACAGATATGTGCACACATGGTAGGTCCCTGGAGATTCCACACCAGTGGAAAAAGTGTGTGTTCGCTGGTGTGTTTATTCAAATGTAAATGCTGTTGATGTCAAACATAGCAGGACAAATTGGAACAAGAGGCCCAAATTAGATGTGATAATGAAACATTTCAAGAGCTTGAAATGGAGAAATCTTACAAATTATAAGAAAGTGGAATCAACAGATGTGCCACCTTGAAGCTGCTGGAAGTTGTTATGATCCAGCTGTACGGAGCACAGCTGCAGTTCATTTCTACATTCAGTTCACTGAAAATGAGACTCCAAATCCATCTCGTATATCTCCTCATTTGCATTTTAAAGACTAAACGAATATGTTTAATTCATGGGTTCATTTTTTATTACCGTTTACTTTTTTCCTTTCTTTTTTAAATAAATATATGACATGAAAAATGTATTATCTAAAATTGGTTATTTACATATTTAAAAGTATGCATAATTTCTTCTGAAAACCCCCATTTTAAAATGTCTTAAATATTAAATAAAGAAGCGGAGGGACAATGTGAAGGTGTGGTAAGCTCTTCTGCTTCACAACAAGAAGGTTCCAATCTGATGCTCAACTCAAGCCTTTCTGTTTGGACTTACAGTCACATATTCTCCTTCTGCCTGCAGTGGTTTTCTTTGGGCACAACTTCCACCCACAGGCAAAGCGTACGTTTTGATTTGACATTGTCTGCAAGGATTTTCATGCACGCTCATGTGTCTTTGATGGCTTTGATTTCTTCCCCATGGAACTATTGTCTTTGAATTGTCTTGAACCTGAAAGGTGCTATATAAATAAACTTGCCTTGCCTTGCCTTGCCTATTAAGATCATGGCTGCCAGTTTGACATGCCCAACACAGAGAATAAACATTTACCTCTGCATCCTCCATTTCTGAAATTAGAACAATGTGAGATTTCAAAGGTCAGATGAAGGTGGGCCTCAAAGAGACAGCAGCTGAAATATAGAATTTTGGATATTGTCAAGGGGAGCATAAGAAATGAAAATAAGTAGAAAATGCTCACTTGTTTTGCTTTAACCTACAGTAAGCACACTTATTCTTTTGAACACCCTAAATGGAATTCTAAACTTCAGGACAAGCATCACATGGGATCTTCAATACACTGCTATAACTCTTACATATAATTGCCCTCCATATTAAACACAAGGAATTCTCATTTTCTAAAATGCTTGCTCTTTATCCTTGTCCTTCCTTTCAGGAGAAACAAAAATGACTTAAAATGGATTTCAGATGTTTTGATCCATTTGTTTTGAAAAAAAAACAAATGGAAACCTGAAAACATGACCTCTATGTACGGGAGGGAATGCCCGCTGAAAACTGTTTCAGTTGTGATTTTATTTGTTAATGGAAATTAGTCATCATCAGTATGTTGTCTCTATGTTGGCTCTACTCCAGTTCTCCTCTACCATTATTTACATCCTCTCAGTGGACTTTAATTCCCCTCTACCTTCACTTCCTTTTATTAGCTTGTGTGCACTTCAAGCTGCTGCCTGCTTCTGAATGAGGTTTTTACATGAGCTGATACCTGATACGTGATATATAGCCTGATAAGGTTGTGAGAAAAACACTCTCTGATGTCACAAACCGGACATGGCCATGTGAAAACATCACGCCATGCTGAAAACATCAACACCTACACAACTGAGCCCCACATATTTTCCATTGCAACAACAGAGACACGCACACATAAGCCCACATACCCCCCACCCCCAGTACATGTGCACACTGTAGCGCCCATCCGCTCCTTTTCTCTTCTTATACTATGAGTGCTTAGATCATTTGTTTTTCCTGGTGCCTTTTGATATTTTGTGGTTCATAATTTATCAGCTATTGATTGGCTACTTCTACTGAGGCACCATCCAGCGCTGGCTATTCCTCTCACTTCCTATCACAGAAACAAAAACCCATGTGCATAGCAGAGCCAATTCTCTCCTCTCTTTGTGCCTCTTTGTCTCCTTCACACGCATTTGACCCTTTTGCTATTTTCTTCTGTCACAGCTAACCTTTACTCAGAAAAGCTTGTGGTTTTTCTTGCACTTTCTTTATCTAAAATTGCACTCGGCTTTAAATCCAACTATCCACCATCCCAATCAGTCCTCCTCTGACTGATTCACCCCACCCTGCAACCTTTGTCCTCCCCACCTTTCTTTCCCTGGCATACCTCTTTTTTTTCATCATTTTGTTTCATATTCTGACTTCATCTGCCCCCTTCTTGCCTCTTCTGGTGCTCTCTTTCTCCCTTTGCTCCACTACCCCCTCTAATCCCCCTCTGCTTCCACTTGTCTTTGTTTCATTTATTCCATTTTGCTTTTCGCTTTTCCATGAAACAACATAGGTCTTTGTCCAAAATATTGTACTTACACATTTCCCCTATTTGCACCTTTCCCTCCATTTTATATCCTAATACCTTTCCCTTGCCCCCCACCAACGGTCGCCCTTGCACCCGTCCCTCCCTCCCTCCATCCTTCCGTCTTTATTCTCTGTTTGTTCAGGGCCTATTTTAACGAAGCCAGTCTCCTCCCAGGTCTTAACAAGCTATTGTCAATACTGACGTCTGGCCTCACATGCACACACAGGCGTGCAAATACTGAGACTTATGTGAGCCTGAACACACAAACTCACAGACTTATAAACATGCACATATAAGTACACACTGCTCTCTATAAAGGTCTCAACCTTATCTGTCCTTTGTCCTGCCCTGTTAAATCCTCAGTTTAGCCTTTAACACTAACACAGAGAAAAGGAGAGCCAAGTTCACCTGCTCTGAATTCTTTTCAAATTTTCATTTAGGGATTTGAATTGACAAAACTTTATATGGATTTAACCCCTGGCTAGGGCCCATCCGTGGGCCCTGTTCCTAAAAGAAAAATCTAAATAAGTTTAAATGTAAAAGAGTGAGAAAGATTTAGGTTAGTCTATAAAGAGACTTTGCTTTTGCACGTACTCCAAAAAGCTTACAAACCAGATCCAATTCTATTAGGGAATGCCTTTGTTAGAAATTGGTGGATTTTTTTGGGAGAACGACAAGAGGGTAACCATAAAA
>JBBDHI010000014.1:18092381-18105466 GCA_037177115.1 Craterocephalus stercusmuscarum
GGTATGAATTTGACATTTTTACATTTTTCTATTTATTCCGTTGGCTTTTAAAACATATCATAGATAATTCAGCTACTCTCTTGGGTATTTTGCATTCAAAGTAAAAAACTAAAAACTAAATATTAATGTATTGAAGGCTGGAAACAAATCTAGTTTTGAACAAATAAAATGTCTTAGCACTTTAATTAAAGCGTCTTCCATAAGGAGGGTTTACCCCATGATCATCATCTTTGTCCACATAGGCCTTCTTTTTGTGCAGTTTGAGTCACATGACTTGTTGACCTGACCTACCACCCTTAAGACATTTGTATGACATAAAATGTGGATACTTATATTACCCCTACAGCCTTCTTAATATATGTATCTCCCAGGATGGATGAATAGTGTAAATCTGACTTTTTGACACAATTAGTGGGAAAAGCAAAACTACACTGCTCGGTTTCAATTTTCATCATTCTTATAGGAACTCAAACAGAAAAAGAATAAACCCATATATCTGGTTTTCATTTGAGAAAATCTTTTCAGAAGTATTTGTCACATGCCAGTCTTTTCTGTTGTGTCAATCTATTTTTGCTCCTGGAAGAATGCAACTTCCCCGTCTGCAGACAGCAGACAGTGCAGGAAGTGCGACTGCTCGCAATGTACACACAGATTAACATCAGTTCACAAACAGCAGCTGATGAATAGGCTTGGACGTGATCGCATGTCCGATTTTACCTCCTTTGGTTAACCTGCATGGTTATGCAATCGATGTGGGTGTCTAAGGTCAAGCAATCTTGTTTATGATCAAACATAATACACAACCCAGCACGAGGATGTGCTTTTGGAAAAAACTCAAAGCACTTTTCATGAGGTGGTCTTCATCCTGGGATTGTTCAGAATCAATTTCTCACATATCTTCACATCATCCCCTTGAGACCTTGGACAGTTTATCTGCAACTTCCGTACCTGATATTTCCATCACAGACAACAATACAGCACATCAACGCAGTCACACATCCTCCAACATCTGCTTCTCACCTGCTTCTTGTCCCGTGAGACCCATTTGGACTCGATGGAGCCCAGAGTCAGGCTGGGTATCATGTGGTTCAGTAGCTTTGCTACAAAAACCTGCACACATGGAAAAACACAAGCTTCATGAGGAATGTCTTCGCCTTGAGTCACAGTTCTGTTTATCTGGAATGTTTATATTTTTCTCCCAATGCCAGATTTGAAAATGTCTTTTCCTCTTGTTAAAACAAGCAAATGAGAAGAGTATGAAGTCTCCCCGCCTTCCAATGAAGCTTCGATAACAATTTTGCCAGTATCTGACATTGAAAATAATATAGACACAAGTAACAGCGATATGAGAAACATCTGACGCTGTTGGAGTACAAATCAGTGCTAGACACAAACTTGACTTGAAAACATCCCAAATTATCAGGACTGTAATCCACAGCAAGGCTGAGTGGGGTGAAAGAACAAACTCGTGAACTAGGACAAGAAAGAAAAAGAGCAGAGAGGAAAGACGAGCAGTTTACCTTAAATGGTGTTGCAGATTCTGGGTTCATCTGGACCATGGGCGCTATCAGAACCACTCCAGCAAAATCGTTTGGTCTTTCACAGGCTGTTAGGATTGAGATAGCGCCACCCTTAGAAGGAAAATAGAAAACAGATTATGTAAAGTGCCTTTTATGTCACTTAAGGGGTTTTTTCCCCAAAAAGGTGATCATTTTCAATGCTGGACATTCAGCAGTAAACACTGAGGCCTCTGCAGCGGGTGTAGTACTGAGAAATTGTACAGCAGGTCAGTATTACTTAGTATTATTATGAGTCTTTTATAAAACTCATTATAGTTTTGATTAAGAGGAAGTAAAAATGTGCATTTTTCCAGACTTTTTCTGAGTCTTACTCTGGTTTAGTGTTTTGTATAAAGTTCAAACGCCCCCCGAGTTTTCAGTAAACACGAAACTCAAGACTGCTCAGTTGGGCCTCGGAGTGAAACTGTCTCACACTAAACCTGAGGGTAGCTTTCAGGTGGAAGTTTCATAAGACTGCCTTGGGCTGAAAGGAACTGAAGCGATTGAAAACATGGTGGTTTCAGAAAATGAATGCTTCACATAGCTTGTTTTTATGTAAGGCTACCTGTGGACAACAATTAAACATCCACATTCATCTTTGATTTGCTGTAAGAAAATAAAGATGCCTCAAACTATCACAACATTTTTTAATCTCAAATTCCCAGTGATGTCTCGTACAACAGTCTTATACTAATGATGTTAACAGTGCAGAGGTCACATTTTCCTTTTGGAGCTGCCATGACAGTAACTTCTTTGTATTTGCAAGCACATCAGAGACATAACAAGGCAAAGTTCTTATTTCACATTTATGCATCTGATTCCGTTGATATATTACAATACCACAGGTAAAACAAATACAGAGAAAGAAACAAAGAAAAGAAAAAAAGGAAATGGAAACAGATATAAAATGGAAAAACTTCTTCCTAAACCAACAGAAACAGTAACAGAAGACTGGGAGTGTCTCTTCTCCTGTGACAGAAATGGGAAGGTCTCTGCAAGTAGGTGAGAGGTTCTGATGTGCTGAGCACTGGGGAAAGTACTGAGAGGTCAGGGCTAATGTAAAACAATCCATCTTTTGTCAAGCTGGGCGTGACTTTCCACCCGGCTCTTTGTTGCCCGTGCTCTACACAGACTGGGAGAAACGTGTGCATGTGAAGCCACAGCCCTCAGAGCACAATCTATACTGGGACTGCAGCGAACATCAGCACAAAGCCGCACCTACTGTAGGTGCCCACGCTGACGGTTCAGCCAGACCCAGCACTTCTATCAGTCTGTGCGTTACAGTACTATCATACATGCCAGAACTGAATTATGATTATTCTGCAGAAGAAGTATACCGGGGTGTAGACCCAGTAGCACAATAAACGTGTTTTTGACTCCAGGAAAATGATTCCTCTGCAGTGTCTTTGTAATATTTTGGATTAAATGACAATAAATATATAACTGACTTTACTATGGTCAGAAAGACACACACAGGGGTTCAGCTTGGGTGAATCTACCCTACTCTCTGTTTCTCTTTTTGGCAACTAATTGGCCTCAATTTAGTTTATGTGAGCGCTCTTTATCAGCTGTGTGAATATTAATCAGCTTGGACTAAAGGACAGGCCCACTGCATGAAAAGAGGCACCAAAGGAAGACGGAGCATTTCCCACCAGTAAACTTCACTTCCTGAAGACAGAAAGCACTCGTTCACAAACTGCTGCTTGCATACAAACACACACAGTTTGGAGGGAAAAAAAAGGCTTGCGATCTGATTTTCTTCTTTACTGCAATTTCAATGTCTCACCCCCCTCAAATGAAAGCTTACAAAGAGATGGTCCTATCTGAGCACAACCGTATGTGTGACAAAGACAGAATAATGCTTCCATCAAAGGGTAAAAGTTTGTTAACTGATGTGAGCTGAAAAGCTGCTGAACTAGCTCAAAACATTTAGTTCTTGATGGATGTATTTTTGAAAAATGACTTATTTTGTGCAGCGATTTGCACTGACCGAGTCAGATATGTGTCAATAGAGAAAGCACGAGAGGGATTATGGAGACAGTGGAGCTCTTTCAGACGCTGATTAGAGGCCGCCTTACACTTTCTGTGCCCGAACTTTAGTTGGAGGGATGAATGCCGTTATTGTCTAGCTAAACTCTGACTTGAACTGTCATAAATTGCCTTTCAGCTAACTTGCCAACATCACATGTGCTATAGAGCTAAAGTAAGGCATAAAGATAGTATAAAATGCCGTAACGTAAAATAAATAGCTAGTACTTGCGTATTATGTGAATAATGAATTATGTCAGTTTATCATTCAGTGCAGCTCATATTTTGTGTTCTCCAGAAAATAAACAGGGTTAAATAATTTGTCTGTGAAGAAATATGTTATTCTATACAGTATGACAAATCAAATTGGGGTTTAGCATTGCAAGCTATATCTGTAACATATGAGAGATGGAGAGCATCGAAGCCTAGGAAATCAACCCTAAAGTTTAGGGTCTTTTTGCTCTTTTATCTGTTTCGGGCCTGAACCGTTACATAAAAAGCTGGCACTTGGGAAGTAGGACAAATGAACCTCAGCCAGAAAAACTGCAAGAGAAGAAAATAAATGAGAAGTGAGAAGAAGCCAAAGCGTCGGGCATTTCTTAGCATTCTCAGGAGCTCACACAGTGCAAAAAACCAGCTGAATTTAAAAAAAAATATGCTTCACCATGTCCCTGTGGTAAAAATGGAAAGGTGTGTTTCAAATAGCTTCTATAGGATTGCAATTTTTCTGTACTTTCAGTAAATGTATCTTGTATCACAAGAATATTTACATTTTGTTGATATAAATGTATTGCACATGAATAAAATGTCCTCTAACCTGCTGCATTAATCCATTATGCAGTTAAATTACTTTTTCTATTCCAAATTCTGGTAATATGGCATCGGTGTGCTGGTTCAATCTCAGTTGGTGCCTTTTTGTATGTTCTCCTTGCACTTCTGTAGGGTTTCTTCAAGTTATTTGTCCTGTTTATCTCTGTGTTGGCCCACTGGTGGTCTGCAAACCCATCCAGGGTGAACCCCCATCTCTTGCACAGTTGCAGCCGGAAAAGTCTCCAGCTTTTTCCCTCCATGTTTGCTACTTTTTTTTTATTGGACACTTCCAATAAAAATATTCTATGAATCTTTTTTCTTACTGTACAGGGCTGCCTCAGTCTGGCATATTTTGAAAAAGATAGATTTGAAGAAATGCCATTGTCGACGGTTGCTTACAAGAAGCTGGTTGTACAAATAGACAGGCTCAAATAATTTGGATTGAAGTCTGAGTTCCTGTATCTTTTTTTTAATTATTATTTTCCGAGTATGTTGGTTTTAAGTACATTACTGAGAACTTTTAGTGAGCCATAAAAAAGTAATTAATGTATCGCAGTATGGATTAAAGAGGCAGATATAAATAAGGCCTTCTTTACTATCCGTCTAGTCCTGTTATTAACATGCTGGGGTGTGGATTTAAACCAGAAGACACTTAAAAATAACTAAGATTAAGATTAAAGACAATGCTCAGTGAGAAGGAATACTGTACACCCTTCTTAAACTGTAACGAACCAACAGGTGGTGGTGGAACAGGTGATAAGAGTGTAAACTATTTCTTTACTGTAAGTACATTGTGGCTGACTCCTGTTAACCTCATCAGAATCTCCTCAGGATGTTATTTCAAAGCAGCATGTACAGTCAAATCCACAAGAGGTCGATTGTCTTGTCGTTTTTGCGTAAACCAAAGACTTGTACAAACAGAGGAGGAGACGAACAGGCTAGTGGAAACAGGATGCCGAGTTCCAACGCAGGGAAGCTGGGAAATGAAGCCTGTAAAAACACACTAACACAACGTTTTATGTGGGCCAGGTTTCCCATTAAGGCTGGGTTTTTTGTTCTTCCTAAGAAAAGTGAAGCAAGCACGGAAGTAAAAAAAAAAAAAAAGGGCAAGTGGTGCGGAGGGTGGAGTGTAACTGAAATGATTATTCAAGAGCAATACAAGCATGGTGATTGAGTCAGCGGCTGATTGGCTAAGCTGAAAGGAGACATTTCTGATGAAATATCAAAGGCAAGCAGCAAAAATAAGGAAGAGCACAGGACAAGAGAGAGATAATCAGAAAAACACAAGGAAAGGGAAGCAGGAAGGAGCTCTGCTATGTCTTAATATTTACAGACTCAAATGTCTAAACATTTGTTCTGCATGTTTGGGATATGACTGCATAATATACACAACATTATTTACATCCGTGTGTTCACAAACTCAGACAGCTTTAAACACTCAGACAGCCTTTAGATGAACTTGAAACTGCTAGATTATCTGTGATCCATAAAAAGTAAGCTGAATCAGAGGTATTCATCGAATGGATTGTTTAAAAGCTTTAAAAGCCAAAGTGACAGCAATAAAAAAACAGTAGGAAAGGTTAAAAGAGGGTGCTGTCCTAAGTGAACGGTTAGGCAGAGAAATCCATTAAGCTAATGTGGTTGTCTTACCTTCCAATAAGGAATTAATTCTGCAGTAACAATGTACTAAATGACAGCAATATTTTAAGCTGATCAGTTCTGAAAATAAACCTGCTAATAAGTCATTAATGAAGGATTATTCCAGTGTTTTCAGACACTTTTCTTAAAAAGCACAAATACTGTTTATTTCTTTAAACCACACAGCTTTCCTTTCTCTACTAAGCACATCATGGCTGCTGTAAATCCCTTCATTGTGCCGAATACCACAAGCCCACTGAATCACTGCTGTGCTGCGAGATAACAAGGCTCCACGCTTTTCATGACGGAACAATTCTGCAATTAATGTGCAGCTCTCCTCTGTGTTCTCTGCTTGATACAAGTTTTCAGCTGTGAATTATAAGTCGACAAACACTGTTCATTTACAGCCTGAAACGTTCCTCCTCGCCCGACTGCTGCATGTTCAAAAGATCTTTTGTTTTCTGTGTTTTTTTACAACCATGGATGCAGCTTTCCTCTACAACGTGAGCAAGGTTACGTTACTCAACATTTAAATATCCACGAGTAAAATAGGCGTGCATTCGATACGTTTGGAACTTCTTCATCTAATAGAAGTAGTTAAGTGAAGTCCAGGTGACTCAACCTACAAACACTACCAGTCATCATTCATTATATAACTCATCCCTAATGTTTTGTTACCTCTGCTACAGAGCACCAGTGTTTGATGCAGCTCTATGAATAACTGATGAAACCAGGCACTTAAAAAAGGTTCAGTGAATGTCCTTGGTGGTTTTTCTGATCAATTCTTGAATGAAGTTAAACTGATGGCTCCTAGAATATATCACGACTGTTCTTATCCTGACATGTCCTCAAGAAACCAAATAATTTAATTCAGCCAAACTTAAACTAATTAAATTCCTGAGGGATTCATAATGATAGCCCATGTACATTGAATGGAAAATTAATAAGCTCTGATTTACATGACAGAAATTTGTTTTAGTGGAACGATTCATACCTTGATAGACACTGAGGTCACGTTTATGTCACAGTTGCCAGCTGAGCTGTCTGACAGAAATTGGACGGGCCTGCAGCATGGGCATCTGGGTCAGTGACACACGTGACCTCAGCAGCTCTCAGGGTATGAGCGACACCATGAGAGCTTAAAACCTGGAAGTCACTCCCTATCAGATTTTCTATTACATTAGCACAGCCATAAACGACAAGGCAGCTTCTTTTTCCAAGTCCTGCTGGTTTTTGAACAATTTCCACATACTTTTGAAAGAAACTTGTTAGCTTAGATTATCCCAAAGACTGAGCGGTGTACAGACTGCAGACTGTAGTGCGTAAAGATTACAAAACCTCTTGACTTATGAAAAGACCTACATTGTTGGGATCCAGATGGATTGTGTTGCTATATCCAGAACCAGAGGGCAGCTATAAATCTTTTTGCTAAGCAAAGCTGAACAACTATTTATAGCTTCCTACTAAATACACATATATATTCATAAAAAATAAGAAACCTTGGTTTATTTTTCTTATGTGTCACTGTGTAAGCAGGAGTTTACCCAGAAGAACAAACTTAACCAACCGTCACTGAACTGTTTCCATGATGTGGCATTTGTCCCTTACACAGAAATAATGTAGCCTTCGTGGCACTCTGACCAAGCCAAAACAAACCAGTTATTCAAAGTGAGAAGGTCATGTACTGTAAAAAAATAAAAGTTCAGTGAACTTACAAATAAGGCAAACAGGTGTAAAGTTGTTTGTGTTCATTCAGCTAGGTTGTGTGAATGCATTTGAGCAGAAACAACACATTTTAAGCTCAAAATGCCTCTGAAAAAATGGTGCTTTAAAGTTTTTCCCACTTCATTTTACAACGTTGATTGACCCACTTAATGCAGATTCTCACAACTCAAGTCTTTTTAAAAAATACTTACTAAAATTTGACAGAAAATGACAAATCTACAGTTTGGGTTTTCACTGTGAGGGTACTGAAGTAATTTTCATCAAAAAATGATTCCGACTGGGTAGTGGTTATAGTAGTCCATCTTGCCAAATTATTTGACCAGTTTATTCAGATTTTATTCAGTCCTGTAAAGCAGAACACTATGTGCTCTGGTTTAACTAAAGGATGAAACCTCTTTTTCCTCATTTGAATACTATGGTGTCGTAGATTACCTTTTCATTTTATTTGTATGCTTGATCAGGGTTTTCCCTTCAATTTAAAGTCAGTGTTTTACTCTCCTCATGGCAAACTTTACACAGGGACCTCAATCATGTAATCGATTTTCACACCAAGCTAAACAGGCAAACAGATCTAGACATGAGGAAGTGCTTAATTATCATCAGACAAACTACCTGAGTAGCTATTTTGTGACTACTGGTTGGCCTACAGGGAAGGCACTGAAACAGGGAATGGGTCCTACCATGGAGTGGCCCACAATGAAGACGGGCAGGTCAGGGTGGCGTGACTTCATTTGGTCGATGTGCTGCAGGGAGTCTCGGATGTAAATCTGAAAGTCTTTGATGTTCATCCTCTCTCCTTCACTCTGACCGTGACCAACTGTGGAAGGAAAAGGAGAAGGAAAAGGAGACAGAAGAGGAGAGGAGTGTTGTTTGCTGAGGAACACACAAGCCACATTTAAGACAGTGATTTATGTGATGTTTTTGTCTTTTAGCTTTTTCACACACTCCTGCTGGTGATTTCCAAAAATATGAAAAAGATCTGTCTAAAATCTTCAAAGATATTTTAGACAGACAGGGATGGCGGCAAGAAAAGAGTAACAGACATGTACGAAAAAGTGGGGGTGACAGATGGCGATGAGGGAAAATGTATGAATATGTATGTCTACACAGAACACTGTTTATGTGTTCTCCTCAAGCTTTCTTCAACACCAATAGTGAGCTGAGGTGGGTTGCCATGGCAACCACAGCAGCAAAAACATTCCCAACACGTGATGCTCACACTTTCTCACGTTTGCTCTGCAATTCCATTAGGGGATATTTAGAAATGTATGCATCCTGCATGGGAATGTTTGCACCTTCGCTGGTTTCCTTGAAACAAAGACACCGTGGTGGAGTGGACATCGATTCCCGGCTCGCCGCTGTAGTGAGTGAGCGAGCACGGCAAACTTCAGTCAGCAAACTGAACTTCAGTCAGTGGCTTCACAATGAACTGAATCTTTAAAGCCAATGAAACATAGTATCAAACATTTACAGTCATGAATTAGTTTCATAGCTGATGACATGTACACAGGGCAGGAAATGCTCCAGGCACAAGATTAATTAATGACATATTTAAACCTCCTGGCTGCTAAACTTGGACTGACATGTTGAAACAAGAGTTGAAGAGCTTTGAGTCCATCCTAGCACAACTCCAGATGGGTCTCTCTGCACATTTCCACTCTTTTTAGTAAGCTTTTGCTTGGGATTAAGAGTTCTTCTACACTTCTAAATAGATTAAACCAACACCCAGTTTCTGCTTGCTAACACATTTGTTGGTTTTCTCCATGGAGAGGAAGCCACTCGCCTTGTTTCACGGAATAAAAGGTTCAAACTGATCAACTTTTCAGGATTGCCTCAGATAAAATTATTATATAATCAATTTTGTCCAAACTGTGAGGACTTCTCTAACTGGAATATTCGTTGTTTGTTTGTTCTGAAATTCCCGCACAGGGAAAAAACCTAAAACCTCTTTATTTAAAAAGACATACAGAAGAAAAATCTCAATGGCTGAAGTTTATTTAAAAGTTGCCCAGGAAGCATGTAAGTGTGAGAGCAGCAGATGAAAAACTGATGTCTACAGAGATCTGTTCCACCTTTGCTTTTCCCTTTTAACAGTGTAACATTAAACTGTGAGTCACTGAACAAACTGCTCCTGTGTGAGCAGCTTCTCTCTGTTTCATTGTCTCTGTCAGCTCTGTCTTCTCTAGAAAATCCTCTGCTGTGAATATTTCCACATTTCCACGTCTAAGATCCGTTACTGTGGCATCTCGGTCTCACTTTCTCTCTGCTGTTTTTCAGTCATTGAGCAGTCAGCTGAGCATCAGGTCATGCGTTCACCTGATGGTATTAGGTCTAAACCTGAGTTAGTGCTGCTCTAGAATGAGTTTTCTGGCCCAAGAAAATATCTCGAGGCTGTTGAATGCAAAGAACTGTTTTGAGACTCATTATTTGTTCTGAACTGGCAATGAAACCACCTCAAAAAAGGGTTGAACAGTGGTTCAAGGAGCTAATACAAATGTCAACTTAGCTGTCATGAGTCATGACGCAACTGTTTCCTACATGTTAAAAAGAATGGATGCATAAGAGGGGATCACTAAATCTGTAAAATTCATCATCTGCAGATCATAAATATTAGAGGCAACAAATCTTTGGAGATATCAGATCAGTGGTGGACCAAAGTGAAGGGCACGCACTGAATTACCTCCACAGAGTCCTGCTGCTAGTTTATTAATGTGGCTAAAAGATGTGTCGTTTTAAATGGTTAAAAACAGTAAGCTGCTCTGAAATAATGAGGCAAAATCCTGGATGGGAACCTGTCTCTCAGTGTGAACAGAACACCGGCCTGATCGGATCACTCAACACTGGTGCAAGGAGACCAAAAAAAGAGTGTGTCACTAAGTTTGATTGTTTTAAGTAGATTTTAAGGTTTGCTGAAATGAGTGCAAACCAGTGAATTTCCTGACAGATGAGTAAAAGCAGGCTACTGCTGAAAATGAAGACATGGGGAAGATGCACATTATGACTTTCATTGAACTTTTTCTAATTTCCAGTTCCCCATCAGTGCTCCTAGCGGCTGAAAAGTGAAGAAAAAGCTCTCTTCCTCTCTCCCTGCCTTTCAGAAGCCATAATCCCTTTATGGCCTGCAGCTATGGCTGTCATTGGCTGAGACTGAGACATGTTTTCAGGCCGAACATCCCATCCTCACAGATGCAATATCTTTGGAACACCTTGAGGGATTTGTTTTTGTGTTGTTTGGCACAAACAGCCACTTGGACCAAATTTTCCGAGCAGCTGCCTTGAAGATTTGTCTGAAGTATCCACTTTTTTGAATTTGCAGCTTCATTGCATAAACCTTTTTTAAAGAACTGCTTGCTGTCATGGGTATAACTTCTTTGGAATTTGGAATCAGCTTTGTTGGCCATGCATGTGAGCACATAATACAACACATATCCTCCAACACAAGTCGAAACTTGTCATCAAAGTCATTCCTCGCTTTGGTAGAAAAATAACATCTTCTATTCTTTGATTCTCAAGTCAGATGAGGGGTAACCCTCATGAACGGATGAAATTTATAAATGGATGTAAACAGCAACTTGGCTGATTGTTATGGGGAAAACAACAACAAAGGGGTGGAATCTATAAATAAATGAAGAATTTTTAAGAAGAACATTCTTTGAATCAGGCCTGGTCTTACAAGAGTTTGCAAGCTTATCAAGGTATGTTATGATACGCAATAAATATAGCACACCTTGACGAATATTTAAATGAGATGCTAGACCTAAACCTGGAAAAACTAAATATGACAGGTATCTTGTCTAGACTTGGGACAAGTGCAATGAAATGAGCTGGACGGTTCTACTGAGAAGTTTTATAAAGGCTCAGCAAAAACCGCAGATGTGCCTTAATGTGCCTTCAACTCACCACTTAGGCACCTCCACACATGCAGAAAGCACTGCTGCAGAACAAAACAACAATGCCCCATTTAATTACTTTTCTCCAACAGGACAAATTCACTGAAGAATCCGCCAGAAATGATGATATATGTGTAGGCCGATGCAAAAGCTATGCATGAACTACTGCTAAATGCTATGAGTGTAGGTGTAAATGTATGCATGCGATGAATATTCCTGGGACATGTTTGTCACTCACCGTGGTCGTGTGCAAATACCAGCAGGGACAGTTCCCTCAGTCTCTGTGCAATCTCGTCATATGGCCCGCTATGCTCCCCAGCTCCATGAGCTATGAACACCAGACCCCTGAGAGGAGAAAAGTTAAAAGGAAACATGGAAATTCAGTATTTCATTAACAGACATATATAAATTCTCCTCTTACCCTTTATCTGTCATCCAGGGACAATCGCACAGAAAACAGCTTTTTTTCTAAATGGGCGGGTGTGTCGTGCTTCCTTTATTTACAGATAAAGGTCTGCACTGACTTCTACAGACTGAACAAATGACAAAATGTTTATAGATGGGGGAAAAAAGGACATTTCCTCCCTGGTACACCATGCAGCATTATTATGGAGTTTTTAACGTAAGTAAATGAACCTGTGCATCACTGATGTATATAGGGAGAGAAAACAGGATGCGGGATGATGACGAATAAATAAAGGATATAAAACAGGCTGAGGAGTAAGACAGACAGTGTATTCAGACAAAAAGCAGCTATCATCCATCTGTCTGTCTTCCTGCCTCCACACACCCTTTCCTGCCCAACCAACTCCAGACACTGATGGCTGCAGGAAAACACAAAGCAACCCAGTGAGAGCAGCCCTAATTCTCCCTCTAGGGTCCGGGAACGTTCATGTAAGATAAAACTATGGGAACATTCAACATTGGTTTAGTCTTCTGAGAAAATAAATAAAAAATCAGGAATTCAAGCAAAATAAGCATCTTATGTATCAATACAGCAGCCTCAGTGACTCATTTCCCCTCCAGCCTGATCAATGCATTCACTTCGTACAGCTTCATATGAATAGCCCTGTTTTTCTGCTGAAGAATGGTCTGATGGGTAAATCTTATCATAAAATTCACAGCATCTTACTTTGTCACCTCACTGACATGCTATGTAACCAGTATTTCATGGAAAATTTGGTTTCTCTCATAAAGTAAGCTAATATATAAACTTTAATTAGATTTTCTTGATTTTCTTTTCACAATGGTGCACAGTTTTTAACACAGTTTTACAACTTCTTAACTTTATTCATCAAACTTCTTGTTGAGAGAAGTTTAACATTGTGTCTTTTACAGAGGCAAACACCCCAATAATGCTTAAAGGAGAACTTCGCTTTTTTTTAACCTGAGGTCTGTTGTCATCTTTCCTCTCATACATGGGAGTGATGAGGAA
>JBBDHI010000014.1:18301490-18314212 GCA_037177115.1 Craterocephalus stercusmuscarum
TTTGGGGTAAAGTAAGTCGAGTCATCTTACATGTAACATGCTTGTAAAACTGTTTTGCTGGGGTACTTTTTTTTTTTTAACTGACATAAAAATGGAGTATACCCACTTCTCCAGCGATCACTACACCACTGCCGTTATGAATGTGAAATGCCAGTGCTGGACATTTTTTTATGAAAACATAAATATTAAATGTATATAAAATGCACACTGCTGAAAGGTAGCTTCAGCGTTTCATAAAAATTGCCATCTGCGAGTGTCTAATATTCAAGAAAAATTAATGTGACATTAATATCCAAAAATGAATCGAGATGAATCGAAATCGAATTGATCCAGGAAATTTGGAGTGATACCCAGCCCTACTCCACTGAGGTGCTAATGTTGTCCATCGAAAACAGATGCTCTTTCTTGTGCAGCTGTTCTTTCTTTTAATGGGCAAATATACCAAAAATACCAAAAGTTAAACTCAAACATAAACCAGTTGGCAGTGCAATACACACAATCTGTCTGGGCACGAAAACCTGTGGGAAGATTATTAAGTAAAATCTTGGCATTAACAATCCAAGTAGGCCAAACAATGAGATAATGAGTCAGACTGAAGCATCTAGAAGTAATTCACAACTCATTTAATTAAGAACATTCCCCTGAAAAAATGTCTACTGAGAAAAAGACAAAGTCTCTCCACATGCTGATATCAGAGGGCCTCTGTGCCTTTTAACCTTCATTTACTCTGGGAAGTCTGCAAGGGCACATGTTTCCTCTTTTAGCAAAACTCTCCTCTCCACTCAAACTGCTAGACACGATCACTGGGAGTTTGCCAGTGCAACCGCAGACTCCGCTGCTGGCTACTGGAGCAGTTGGGGTTTTGCTTTGCTCAAGGGCACCTTGAGCTGATGCTGTTTGGGGTGCCAAACAGTCTCATCACTGCCTCAACCGGCTGACCCTAAAGCCAGCTGTGTTTTTTGTGTGTCTAAACTGCTGGCAACACAAGCACAGACCCTGTGTTTAATCTCCGTGCACCATAAATACAAGCATTCCCCTCAGAGTAAACAGTCCAACTAAAACTGTCACAGAGACAACAAGAAAGACAGCAGATAAAGAGTTGAGTGGACAGAAAGTGGGAGACAAAGCGAGAAAGTGAGGGGAGAAAGCTTGAGGAAGAAGAAAGAAAGCGAGAAGGGCAGAGAGAGGAGAGCAGTCCCAACACTCTCTGACACACACAGATATTATTCATTCTTCGGATATGAATACACCCTCAAGTGGAGTTCTCCGAGCCACCTGAGAATACGCACTTACACATACACACAGAGCAAAACACACACACACACACAGCTGTTGTGTACAAACACAAACAGTGCAAGAATACACACAAAAAAGTCTTCCTGCCAGAGGAAAACATTGTTCAAACACAAATATACAAATGAAGCATGCACATGCCTTCAGATACGTACAATCAGCAACACTTCAGTACACACATAGACACACACGAGAAGAGGATATACAGTGAGGAGGGAAATAAGCGGAGGAGAGCAGAGCAAGAAGGAGGAGCAGAGCTGAAACGGATACGCAGGGATGGTGAAACAGCCTGGGAGAGTTAGTGTTTGTGAGGATTACACGGAGAGGCTGAGGGACACGGAGGGGTTGGGACAGTGCCGGAGCGATTACTGAATATAGAAGAGGGGGAATGGGAGAAGGAGAAAAGAGGTTGATGGAAGAGGTGCAGAAAATGCAAATAAAAAGTACAAGCATGGTTGCATGCAAAAGCCTGGCGCCCCTCGTCACCGTGAGCAGATCAGTGAGACAACGTTGGACTGATCTTCAAAGGCATGAAATTAGAAATAAAACAGTCTGCATAATATTTTAAGCAGGATTATCAGGCCTGTTTTGTTTTGCACTATTTCAGCGAGGAAATAAAGGAAATAAGCCCTGGACAAAAAGATCAGGCTGTCGAGGAAGATTAATCTCCTAAAAAAACATTTCCAGAGGTCTCAGACCTTAATTAGCTACTTAGACGGATGGTTTATTCGCAAAAACTATCAAGAAATGAGAAATGATCTACTTCAAACTTCCTGAATAGCTTGTCCGGTCCGTACCCATGTCGCAAGAAGCGGCATAGCACTGCGAAAATCTAAATTCCCACAAAACATTAGAAGGTTGTAAAAACACAGCTAAAATGTCTTGTGGCTGTTTATTTCATTCGGAAAACAAAAAAGGAAATGGCAGCTATGAAGAAATGCCGGACAACTAATATCTCAACAACTTTGAAAATCTACAGAGAGAACTGCTTTAAGTGAGTCAAATAGACATTAAAATCCTTATTTGGCTGCAAAAGACCTTCATGGGGATTTAGCAGCTTTGGAGTGGTGGTGCCCTCCTCTACTCTGAAGCAGCAACTATTGTACACAAATGTGACCTTCACAGGAGAGTCATCAGAAGAAAACCTCCTCCAGCTCTTCATCGCAACATTCCACAATTTCATAAATCTGCAAATGAGCATATGAATGAAGCTGATGCATCATGTTTTGATGAGGTAAAGACAAAACATTCTGCAACACTGAACCAAGGAATGCTCAAAGAATGAAAAGTGTAATATCTTGTAAACTGTTGTGCTGCAGGAAAATTCATTTGAATCCCTGCAAAGTCTGAAATTAAACAATGACAGACGATTAAAAAAAGAAACGATTCTGCAACGTGATCATTTGTCTAGAGAAACTTCAGAATTCAAATCTTTCTCATCTCAAGAGGTGCGACCTGAGAGTTTTGTCTTGGTCCCATCTGCCTTTCATAGGAAGCTTGTTTACAAGCTGTGGCATCAACAAAATGGGGTTTTAAAATATTAACCAGATTTAGGCCACTTCTGCTCTTAAATAGTAGAATAAGGAAATTCAAACATAATAATAATGATATTGCATTATTATACAAATATTTCATTTAACTTTATGTTTCTTGGATATCGGGTCATCACTCACTTGCTCTCCTGGTCATAGTAACCAAAGTTCTAACCAGGAGCCCAAATTTTTGCACTTAAATGTTAGACTAATTATAGATGGAGGGGAGGAGGAAATGAAAAAAAATTATAATAATTACGGTTATGTAAAGGGAAGTGCAAAAACAAAGAAATGGAGGGAAAACAGAATGACTAGAAGAAATTAGAGAAACAAAAGGGATGAAAGACAAAAATGTACTCATCCACCCATCCAATAAAAGGAAGAATAAAAGGAAAACAGTGGTGGGTAGACGAGAGATGGATAGTCATAGATAACACAAAGCACACAATGAAAGTGACAGCTTTGCTCCAAGTCTGACTCTGGCTGACTGTTGTTTCATTATAATCTCATAACTGTCAAATCCTGGAGCAATGGGGAAGGGGAGGGTGACAGAGAGGGAGGGAGGGTGAAATATTTTCATAGTGCGAGAGAAAAAACTGAAATTAATCTACACTGCTGGCTCAGCTGAGCTGAATGCTAACCGGAGGAGGCAGACAGAGACAGAGGTTGTCACATGCAAGCAGAGGTACATGATGCTTATTGTGCACACACCACGCAAACAATTAGAAGTAGTTTCGCTTGCTTAAATATTCACTCACTACTCCACTTAGTAGATCGTTTGTTTCATGTGAATGCTTTTTATGGAGCTGTTTATTATCCACGGACACATTCATCCAGTCACTTTCTTTTCACTCGCTCACTCATCACCTTACTGACTCACTTATTTGTCACTCAACCACTCATTTGTCGGTCTCTAAATCTCTCCAAATCGCTCATTTACTCAATTGATTACTCACTCCTTTCTTCCCCTGACAAGTCCCTCCCTGTTTCACAAGCCGACTCGATCAGCATTACACCAAAGCGAATATGAATAAGGCAACACCATCCCCGGTGAAACTCCTGCTAAAATCAGTGTAAATGGGGTAGCAGGTCACACACATTCCCAAGCCGGCTCTCCCACACTGAAACTCCCTGACAGAATGCAAACACAGCACTACAAAGGTCTCTAAAGAAGCAATGTTGCTCTCATTTCTTTTCCAGAACTTACTGCCTCGCTGAGGCTTTGATCAGCGGTAACAAAGAAGCTTGTAAAGCTTTAAGGGAGTTGCATTTCAAAGTCAAAAGCAGTGATAAAACAGAAGGAACAAACTAAAACTGGCTCTAGCAAAACTTAAAAACAAAATGGTGTCTTAAGCATATTCCTAAAAGAGCTTCTACGTTATTTTAACAGCATCATGTGAGCTGAGGACGATCAGTCCTTAAAACGCATCCCTGTTCTGTTTTGTCTCAACGATCTCTGTAGAGCAGCAACATCATTTTATGGGATATTCAGCCAATGATCAATTCAGTTATGTCACAAAGCGCTGTGGTTTATTGTTTCCCGGCTAAATAGATTTTCTTTAATTGTACAAAAATTGCTATGGCAACTTGGGCTGTGCTTATCCCGGCTCACGTCAATCAAACCGTTTGCAGTGCTGTGATATTGATTACTGCTCTGAGTCATACCGCTCCAATTTCAACCCACAAAATGTGATTGCGACCCCGAATAAATATATATTTCTCCTCAGTTCCTTGCAGCCTTCCCAACATGTTGGTAATCATGCTGACTAATGTGAAAAAGTCCATGAGAATCCACTAAAAATGATCACCAGCCATGCCACACGGAATATCTAAAATAAATTCTGCCCCCAACATGTTTCCATCACACTGGGGTATTGCTGCCATATTTTCTCATTTGACATCCATACAATGCATCATCCTTTCTCACATGTGTCTTCCTCACAGAGAACTACCATAAGTCTTGTTGCCTCACATGCTGTCAGGTATATCCAAGCTGAACAGCAGCTCCATCACTGTCTATATTCCCTCTATGAAAGACTGGTACAGGTAGCGGCTGTCTAAGATCTGAGTACCAAACCTAATTTTCTTGCTTTGTCTACCTTCCAGCCATTCAATTTCCACAACCTGTATGCGGTTTCAGCCCAGTTTCAGAAAGCCCAGTGGAAAATCTAAAATATGAACCGAATTGCTTCATGAGCTCAATTCAGGAGAAAGACGCAAAGTGAAAGGTAGCAGCAAAGCTCAGGACTCAGCAAACCTTATCGCTTCATTTCTCACTCACACTCAACCTCATCATGTTAGAGTCCTTATCTTCACAGTATTTTTACACTGAATAAAGCTACAGGCGAATCTAAACCCACTCCACACATGCAACCTCCCTCCCATCTTTTCCACACATTTTTCATTCCATGGTCTCTTACCCGTGACAGTGATCAGCATGGGAGCAACCAGTGGCCTGTTGTTATCCAGTTTTCGGCTCAGCCGGATCTCTCCACTTGTGTGATTCAGGAGCAGCAGGTGAAGCTCGTTCCCCCTGTCGATGGTGTAGTAC
This sequence comes from Craterocephalus stercusmuscarum, assembly GCA_037177115.1. Lineage (NCBI taxonomy): Eukaryota > Metazoa > Chordata > Actinopteri > Atheriniformes > Atherinidae > Craterocephalus > Craterocephalus stercusmuscarum. The sequence goes on from JBBDHI010000014.1 coordinate 18,306,867, forward strand.
AGCCTGTCTGACACATCAGGGTCATGGGCGGGTACTCTCCCGATCACCCCGTTGGGGAAGCTGTTGGACCGATTCGACACAAAGTTGTTGAAAATGATTTGAAAGTCCTGTAGAGTCGGCCGATTGTCATTCTGGTCCACCAATCGAATCCTGACAGTCGCCCTGCTGACGAGAGGCGCTGATGTGGCCTGGACTACGATGACGTACTCATTGCGGGCCTCATAGTCGAGATCAATGAGAGAAGTGAGCTCTCCTGAAAAGATATCCATCTGAAAGATCTCAGGGATGTTTCCCTCTACAATTTGGTACATGATCTGAGCGTTGGCGCCTTCGTCTGGGTCGGTGGCAGTGATCTGCGCCACCACAGAGCCCACGGCACTGTTCTCCTTCACCAGAACCTCGAAATCATCTGCGGGAAAGACGGGGGCATTGTCGTTCACATCGAGGACCGTCACCTGGATGTGGACGGGGGTTTTCTGAGGGGGCACGCCGCGATCCACAGCATAGGCAGTGAGCTCGTAGAAGGGAACACTCTCCCGATCCAAACGGCGAACGGTTCGGACGATGCCGGATGTGGGTTCGATGGTAAAGTCTCCATCACCGTCCTCCCCGTTTTGGAAGGTGTACTGAACACGGCCGTTGGCATGTGCATCACGGTCAGTGGCTGAGATCTGGAGGACACTGGTGAATGGGGGGGCATCTTCACTCACCGTTCCCTGATATCTGGGACTGAGAAACTGGGGCGCATTGTCATTCACATCATTTACATTTACCTCCACGTAAGTGGTGTCTGATTTCTGTGGTATGCCATTATCTTTAGCCGTTATGGCCAAAGTGTAGGTCATCTGGTCCTCATAGTCGAGCTCAGCCTGGAGAGTTATCGCCCCTGAGGCTGGATCGATGCGGAACTGAGGGATGTTATCCTCAAGAAAGTAGGTGATTCGAGCATTTTCCCCAACATCATCGTCGGTGGCGCTGATCACAACTACGGTGCTCCCAGGTGGCCGGTCCTCATTCACGCTAACAGAGTAGTGGGCGCTCTGGAATACAGGGCGATGTGTGTTGGCGTCCGTGATGTTGATGTGCACCTGGCAGGTATCGTGGAGTGTGCGATCGGAGGCGGTGACGGTAAGAACATATCTCCGCTCCTGTTTGTAGTCCAGTGGGAGAGCTAAGGAGAGAAGCCCGGCTCCTCCAGCTGTGCTGATGGCAAAGCGGTTTCGGGTGTTTCCACCTGTTATCTGGTAGGTCACAGCACTGTTGACATCTCGATCCACAGCTGTGACAGTCACTACGCTGGTACCAACCACTGCATCCTCATTCAGCCGAGAATAGTACTCCTTCTGAAGGAACTCAGGGCGGTTGTCATTAACATCCATCACTGTTATAGTGACACTCGCCGTGGCAGAAAGAGGCGGCATGCCATAATCCCTGGCCTCCACGCCGAAGAAATAGTGCTCCACTGATTCCCTGTCGAGTATGGAGCTGACAGTGACCCAGCCTGTAGCAGAATTGATAACGAATGGTGTGTCAGAGCCAGTTCCAGTTAACCTGTACTCCAAACGTGCGTTATCCCCAGAATCTGTATCAATGGCCTGAATGTGGAGGATGGAGCTGCCAACTGGGGCACTCTCGAGCACAGATGCCTGGAACGGTGTGGAGACAAAGATTGGTGGGTTGTCATTGACATCTGTCACTTGCACACTGACAATTCCAGTGTTGTTGGAGAGAGGTGGTCGGCCATTGTCCTGTGCACGAACACGGAGCGTATACTCGCGTTCTGCCTCATAGTCCAGCGGGGCCACCACCTGAATCTCGCCAGTGACGCTGTCGATGGAAAACTGTCCACGGCTGTTACCGCTGATGATGTTATAGTGAACAGCGGCGTTGCTGTCCTTGTCCCGGTCTGTGGCGCTCACACGGAGGATCTCAGAGTGAGGACGCACATCCTCCTTCACTGCCACTACGTAGCGTTTTTCACTGAACTGTGGCACATTGTCATTTTCATCCAGCACTGTGATGAAAACTTTGACCGTGGCAGAGCGTGGCCCCGGATCCTTGCCCTGATCGCTGGCCTCCACCTGGAGCGTATAGTACTCGTTTGTCTCCCGGTCCACAGATCCACGAGTTGTAATGAGACCGGAGCGCGGATCAATCTCAAAGGCAGCTCGAGCCATCGTGGCTGTGTCGCCAATAAACCGGTAACGGATATTAGCATTGGAAGGCGAGTCAGAATCGGTTGCTCTCAGCTGTAGGATGGGATAGCCTTCTTCTACGTTCTCTCTGATCGTCTCCCGGTACTCTGTCTGCTCAAATATAGGCGAGTGATCGTTCCGGTCTGAAACAGTAATGGCCACCATTGTGGTCCCAGAGAGCCGAGGGGAGCCATGATCAGTGGCCGTGACCCGGAAGTAATGCATATCCATGTGTTCTCTGTCGAGAATCTGAGTGGAGGTGATGAGACCCGTGTCTGGGTGGATGTGGAAGTAGTCAGATGAGCGACTGTTCATCAGCGGGGCCATTGTGTAGCTCACCCGGCCTGCATCTCCTGCATCTTGGTCGGAGGCTGACATGATCATGACGGAGGTGCCGGGCGGCTGGTTCTCAGCCACCTGCACTTGGTAGTTATACTGTGAGAAATGGGGGTGTCTGTTGGCTGCACGTCTAGAACGTGACCACGGCATCAAAATCCTTCCCTCCATTCCTCCCCGTGAAGTATCATCATCTCCTACTGCTATCAGTCGTTCCAGGCTCCTCCCTCCCCTTGAAGTGTGCTTTTCTTCCACCCCACTCTCACCCCCCTCACCTCCCTGGTAGCTTTCATGTGTCTGGCTCTCTTTTTTCTCTATTTTGTTATCTAACTGTGTGATGGCTGAGGTGCTGCTGCCCTTATCTGCATCATTTCCTCCCTCTGTCTCTCTTTTCTCTGTCTGGCCTGCTTTTGTTACCCCCTTCTCCCTCACCTTCTCCCAATCCTCCCTTTCTGTCCATGGCCCCCTCCCTCCCATCAGCCGCGCCTCTCTTTTGCCCTCCCCCACCTGTAATTTTCCTCCCCAAACATCAGCAGCAACAGCAGCGGACCCCTCCAAGCCCTCTCCCTCCCTCTCTGCGCTCCTACCCCTCTCCTCCCCGCCCCCCATCTGCCGCTTATCTGACACTCTGACACCTTCGGGCTCTAATGGCACTTGATTACCGGGTTTTAATTGCATATGTGCGCGTTCACCTCGCTCAGTAGCCGAACACTCCGGCGAAATGCTTTCAGCGCACCGTGCGTGGACAGCACTCTCCCCAAGGTCTTGCTTTTGTGTCTCACTGTGCCAGTCGGATTCACGAGTATTCCCCTTCCCCTCCTTGTTATCCTCGCCTGCTTTGTTGTTATTGCTGTTAGTGTTGAATCTGCTCAGCAGAATGACGCGTTGAGCGTCTGTTGGAGCTGTCCGCTGTGCTGAAATGACTTCCTCCATTGAGGGGAAGCGAGGTAGAGAGTCGCCCTGCCACGTGGTCTGATACATTTCCGATAAAACTGACAGAAACTCCGCTTTAAAGTGATGAGGATGCGCGAGAAGATGGGGCGTAATCGCCGCTGCTGAGTGAAACGTGGCTGACGCAGCACCGGGAGGTGTAACGGGAAACTTAGCAGTGGAGAAAAAGCCTGAGTCACCGGCAGACTCTGCTGAAGTTGCTTTTACTTCTTCAGCAGACCGACGGAGCGGAGGAGAGAGTTTCCCACTCTCTGCATAAAAACCAGGCTGAGAGCGAGCGTGTGTTTTAAGCACCGAGTATTTTGATGCGGTTTCAGGAACGACGCTTTTGTTGCTCAGAAACTGCTGTACAGACATCTCTGTGATGCTTCTGGATTTAAATTGGATGGTGACATTCATCTGAGCCTCGCCTCCCTGAGGGACCATAAACGCAGCTAAATATCCGTCCGTCGTTTCTTTCCTACCCAAACTAAAGCAACAACCGGGAGCCTCCCTGTTCTCTGTCCAGATAGGACTGCCCTGTCCCCTGGTTGCTGGTGCTGATTTGCCCTGCTGAATCTCATTATCTGCACTGTGTAAGAGCGTCAGAATCGGAAAAGCCAAACCATTATCCGGGTAATTAGATAAATTAATGTGTTTGTTGCCGTGGTGAGCCGCTACTCCCCTGTCATCCTTCACCTCCTTACCATCATCCTGCCCCTCATCCATAATTCCGGCATTGTTAGACCTTGCATCCGCAACACGGGGAGGAGATAACCAACAGCCTAAGAGTGCCCTGGCACCGTGGTTAATTAATGCCTGCGAGCTATATCTGAGCGGATCCTTCTGCTCACCACGTCCTCCACAACTCTGCCCCCTCTTCCTCTCTCTGTCCCTAATGCACCCAGTCATCCAACTATCATCTCCCCCATCGCTGTTACTGTTAGGATCGATAACATTGTGCCTTCCCAAATGAGAAAAAAACCCGGCTCTCGTGTCCACGCTGGCTGAGCCCCGAACAGCATCCCAAACCTGCTTGTTGCAACTGTCCCTTGAAAATGGCTGTTGCGTGGTTGTATCAGTGTAGCCGGTCTGAGAATAGTAAAAAGTTACAAACGGACAGATACAGTCTGAAAGGTTGCTGAAGATGGGGTTGAATCTGAAGATGTCGTTTGAATCATCGTCACGTGGTAAAATATATCCAGAAAGAGGACAATTGCACCGAGAGGGAGTGGCTGGAGAGGAGCCAGGTAAAGGCTTGTTGGTGTGGAAAAGAGCTTGTGCGTCGGAGCTTAGACAGCGGACAAGCCGGGATGTCGAGGAGCACCATGTTAATAACAGCTTCCTCACCTCACGAGCCCTTTTGCACACCTTTCCTCCTCTCCTCTTCCCACTTCCGGGTGCGCTGTGGAGGCCAGAGGCGTGCACAAAGGCTCTGGCAGCACCACGTTCGGCGAGGTGTGGCCTCAGCGCGCACGTTTTAGTTCTTTGTACTTCTCTCTTTTTGCCGTTTTGCACCGGCGATGAAGTGAAAGCAGGTGAAGCGGGAGGTGAAACAACGCCCTTCCCCTCCATCCGTCCTCCTTCCACACCCTCTCCTGCGCGAGCGCCATCGGAGTTCAACCTGCTCTTAAAACCGGAGTGGAGAAGAGGTGGAGGAGGAGGTGAAAATGATGCCGGAGGGCTGTCTATTCTCTCCCAAAACGTCCCGACTCCTTCTCGTCTCCCTTTCTCGTCCCTCCTTGCCCCATCTTGTTGACATCCTCCCAGCGTCCCTGTGCGCTGTACTCCGGAGCAGCCCTCAGTGTGTATCCGCACCTCAGTCCACCTGCCGGGGCGTAGATTCCAGCTGCCCCTCGGCGGCTCCCCTGCCTCTTCGCACTGCTGTTGCTCCTGCTTCACTTTACCGGTGTCTCGGTTGCAGAGGCCCGGGATCCATCTGTTGGAAGCCCCTCCTGTACTCACCGTCCCTGGGGTGAGGGCTAACAAAGGACCGAGGAGAAGCAGGTGGAGTGCCAGAGACGAGAGCAGGAGCGGGGTGAAGCCCGTTAGCGGTGCAGCCATTTAGTCTCTTCCTTTCTCTGTGTCTCCCCTCCTTTCTCCCTCTTCCACCTCCGACTATTCTCTATCTTTCTCTCTTGAGTGCGCCTTTCCTTCTTTCTCACTCGTTCCGGCTAGGTGACCAGTTCCAGGACCACCGGCTCCGCCCGACACCTTCCCCCAGGCTCCCCCGTCGCTCTGTCGCCCTGGAGAGTTGGCATCTACCCGCTGTGGTGCTTGGAGCTGGAGGTCTGAGCGCTAGGAGCGGCGCGGCGGCAGCATCTCTCCTCCCGTTGATTCACATCCAACATGGCTCGCACACTCACACTGACTGACTGGCTGGCTGGCTCACACACTAACCCTCAGAGCGTGTGTGTGTCTGTATGTATGTGTGTGCGCGCTCTAGCAGCGGCAGTGCAGCCCGGCAGTAGGCTACTATCCATCCACACATACGCGCGTACACACACACACCATCACGCTCTCCTCATCTCTCCTTTTTCCACCCCTCCCCCTTTTGCTTGCATCTCTTCACTGCCTCTCTCTCTCTCCTTTACACTCATAATGGTTGGCTCCGGTGCGCAGGGCTGCTACACAGACCCCGCGGCGACCGCCATATCCACAACTGGAATGGGAGGAGGAAATAGCCCGTATCTTACACAATCACACCGTCATCACCCTGTCATACGAAGAATTATCCTCTTAAAAAAGAGCCCAGGAGGGCTGTCACCCTTTGCCTTTCGCCAAACTTAGACAAACTGGGAGTCATGATTCCTAGAAGTTTGGCTTTCTACTTGTTACAGTAAGCTATTTAAAATTGAAATAAAGTGAATTTTTTGTTGTTGTTGTTTTTTTTTATTAATGAAGTTATTAAACTGTTGCTTTTTTGTTAGATTTTCTCATTCTGTGCTCGTTCTGTGATGATCTTATGCATGATGGATTGTTCTGTAGCTTACTTAAGCTCCAGTGAAAGTGACGTAATCCCCGTTAAATATTACCAATGAGCAATTCACTCACACTCTCAGTCCATCACACATTCATTATCACACCAATAAAAAAAATAATTATAGGATTACTATGATTACTTCCTGTGGCCCAGTATAGGCTCACGCTCGCAATCGGACGACCACCCCAATTTAATCTGCGCATGGCTGAATGGACAGATCAATTTTCTCACTTATTGGTGTGGTGGGAAAAAATCGCATTATGCAAATTTGTAGAATTCACATTTTCTCTTACATGAATTCACCACCTTCCCACTCAATAACAATTTATAATTCCGCCTGGGTGGTGTAGTTTGTCCAATGACACGGTTCAAATTGAGTATAATTTCTTCCCGCGGCTGATGGGAGGAGATACACGAGGCGTGTTAGCGGGGATGCAACCAAATCTGCGCCCCACTTAGCCGCGTTACATGCGCACGCATGTCCATGTTTTCTTAGGATCTGTGGTGTGGTTTGTTTGCATTTGACAGATTTCTGAATGACTTCAGAGAACCAAATATCATCACAGTAATAATGAGGAGAAACTCTTGAGGACAGTTGTTTCCGAGGGGAAGTTTTGCCAGAGTGAAGCCAATGTTACATGAAGTTTGACTCAAAGGCTCCAGGGGATGCTTGTCTGGGACTGTATATTTAATATATATATTATTTCATTGGATGCGACAAACCTTAATGTAGAAACAAGATATTTTTTGATGAAAACATTCAGATGCGGGTGTTTAAAACAATCAGCAGAAATAAGTGTAAAAGTGGAGCAAAGATGTTGAAACCGTTTATAGTGATAGTAAACTTCATTTGCACCTAAAGCACTTTTTGGGGATGGTACACTATATGAAAGAATGCAAAT
>JBBDHI010000014.1:18364666-18378800 GCA_037177115.1 Craterocephalus stercusmuscarum
GCAGGTGCAGAAAAATAACAGGCCTAATTTGAAAGAAACTCAGACGCTGCATTATATTATCTTATAATAATCCCCCCCCACACACACACACACACACATGAATAAATAATAAGCTTTTGAATGCATATTAAAGTCTACTTTAGTATTAAAATATGCATCAGATGAAAGTACTGTATAAATATAACACATGCTTACAAATAATAAACCTGATCAAATTTAAGTGCTGAATTAGGAGTTTAGAGTTGTTGCACTAACGTCTCAGTTTATAAGTGCTCCATTTGTTTCCTTACAATATGCGGTGCAGTCTCTTTGCAGTCAGAACTGGGAATGGTGGATTTGGAGGTTTGACGGTGGTTAGGTTTTAGTTTTCCAGTTGAAATGTCTTGGTTTATGCAATTCTGACATCTTAGATTAAATGGGAGACAAATGAAGCACAAAGAAACGAGCACATAGTGAGACGTTATTGCCTTTATTTCAAAAATTAAGTTGAACAACTAAGTTTATTCTTATTGTGTGACGAGTCATTTCTTCTGTTCAGACGTCATAGACTTCCTCAGAGGACACAGCTGTGTGTCCTTGCTAGTTTAACACTCGTAGAAGTCCTAGTACTTTTTAGGGCCACTGTGTTGTTCACGTATTTAGTGTAGAAGTTGTGCCAATCCTCAGTATTCCCAAATAACCTGGTGCACACAGCTCCTCTCAGTGACTACACAAGGATTCCCCCATAGGGTTAGTAAACTGCTCAACAGCAAGTTTTAGTCAGCAAATATCTCAGAAAAACCTGTTTCCTTTCATTGATTTTTGAGCATACATGTTAAAACGTGATCTTCTTCTGAAGAAAATTCTCTTTAAAACCAGTTTAAGACTTTTGGGATCCGGATGACATGAGGTCATCCAGATCTTCTTCAGTTCTCAGGATGCAGTGTCTGACACGGATGGATGCATTCTTCTGTCACCTGACATGGATTAAACCTCAATTTCCTGCTTTTTGTTGAAGGAAATTACCAGCAGTGTTTATTTGGGATTTTTTGAAAGAGATTTTTGATGTGATGTCAGTACTTGATGGCATTTTAAAGGACGTCATGCTCTCAAATCTGTGTCAGATGTTAATGCCATATTTCACCTGGGACCATGTCCCGGTGACAGAGGAAACTACAGTAAGCGACACGTACCCTGTTACTCAGCAGCCAAAGAAAAGCTCTTCTCTACTGGTTTGTGAATGGTCACTTTATTTGCAACACTGCTCCTAAAGCAGTATGAGGGGCTACGAGAAAAACACACACACAATAGCTGACAGATGTAGAACTATGATTTATTCCAAGAACAACAGCTGCACTGAAACGTTACACACCTGATTTATAAATATGAGTATGCGCCGTTTCTCTTCACGCGTTGTCATAGGTGTCATTCTTGGCTGACACGAAATTCCCGGTTGCGTTTTAAAGCTTGCCAGCAATCCGGGAGAAAACGTGTCATTGAGGAAAAACACCATGATGAAAATCCCCGACCATGAAGGCGATGCAGCACCTGCTCCGTTGCCTTACTGGTGCCGTGTTTTTTTTTTTTTCTCCTTATATCCATTTGTAATAGAAGCGGCAGTGCAGTTGCTCGTGGAACGGCGCAGTGGTGAGCAGCTGGCAGCAGCTTCTCTGAGAGGTGGAAGCTGAACTGACTCTTTCAGGTGGGATGTGGACTTTTAATGGTGATGCTTTTTGCATCGTTCAATGCTGTTACCAGTGTTTTACTGTTTTAGACCTGTTTTTCTTTATGGAACAATAAAGTTTTCAACTGAAAAACAGTAAAATTTCTTCTTCTGTACACCCCCCCTCCCCGCTCATCATGGGCCTCAGCTCAGGATGTGTTGTGCATTGTGGGATAGAAACGGACCCCATAACCAGCTGGGCTTCAGAATCACAGCTGCATTATGGGTTCCGTTACAATCCCACCCACAAAAAAAATAAAAAGGAAAAGGAAGAATCAGGGCTGGATTCCTGTCAGCGCTGTTAAAAAAAAAAAAAAAGCAAAAATGTTAAACAGGAAAAATAATCTTTGTCAAATAAACCCAGTCTCAGTCACTTTGATTCCAACCATTAACTTTTAGAAAATAGATTACCAAACATTAGATTTTTCATAGATCTTTTAAAATATTTTCATATTTGCTAGCATCATATGGAAAAACAACAACAAAAAAAAAAACAGTATGGAGGCTAAGTTGAAAGTGAGAAGTGATCCTTGTTCTCACAGCCAGACTAAAAAGATAAAGCACTAAAAAAAAAAAGCAGTACAGTAACTTCCTCTGCACGTTTTTTATTAGCTTTTATGTGCAGATGCGACCTCGTTTCACTCGAAGTCATGCAAGTTTGAATGTTCCAGCACATGTATGGCATGTTCTTTGAATTGTTTCTTTAACTGATAATCTCCCTGATAACATGCTCACAGGACGAACTGCAAAGAAAACCCGTATGAACAGCCTCATTCCTTCACTGGACTGTTGCAGCAGAACAACTTACTCTGTTTAAAGGAGTCAGAGTTCATTTTTTATGGTGTTTTATAGAGTAACAACCACTGAAATTACCTTCCCATTCAGCTTTCACTCAGTGATGTTGAATTTACTCAAACGAAACCACATATTTATTATTTAACCACAATTTGATTATTTAAACAAAAAACTGAAAATCAAAATAATTTCTCTTTTATTAGAAATTATCAAACCTGTAGTAAAATATTCTAACATACACTGATGTTGGTCAAGTTAAGTCTCAGTAGTTTTACCGTTAACGTTGAGCATTTATTAAAAAGCAGTGCTGATGCTTTCAAAAATAAAGCATTTTGAACTGATTTCAATTGGAAATAACCAACTTTTAAGGAGCACACACTTTTCTACGATTGACATTTTGTTCTAAGAAACAACAAATGGGTTTAGGAGAAAGATTAGAGAAAAATGCCATGGATACATCTGGAGCAGTTTCTCCAGAATGCAAGGATCAAAGAGGGGGGACTTACATCAGCTTCACGTTTGTTCTTTGTTTTGTTTTTTATACAGGCGCAAAAGTTTAACCATACTTCTTTGTATTACATATTAAAGAGAAAATTGTTGACCTATCATTTATCGTCTGTATCAAAAAGGGCCTTGTGCCGTCAATTGGAGCTCTTTCTTGAAAAACCTGTTATGTTATCTAGTTTGAGTCAGAAAAGAAAGTAAACATGGTGGTACGGGAGGTCACTCTTACAAGGAAGAGCTGATAGCAATAAAAGGAAGGAGCTAGCTAAGAAAAAAACATGAAGGCAGAGATTTACATCTTAGTTCTGTATGTGGAGTTTGAAACACGTTCTGAAGCCTGAATTAAAGCTGCCTGAAACTCTCTATTTGAGCCTAAAGAAAACCAGGAAGATGCCTAAAACTGATGGGAGAACAGCAGCTCTATTATACTTTCAGTTTTTCATTTACACCTCAGCACAGGAGAAGCTTCTGCTTGTTTTGTTCTGTGAGAAATAACATAAGCAAGAAGGAGCCAAAAATCCACTAAGGTGATAAAATTGTTATCAGAATATAAAGCAACAAATGTTTAAAAAGTTCGGCCGAATAAGAGAAATGAAGAAGTGGATCAACAAGCAGCACTTAGAAACAGAGCAAGCTGAAAAACAGCCCATTCAACCACAGAAGCTGTCAGAGAGACTCAGCTCTATAAATCTATAAATCATCAAGTCTGAAAAATAGGAAACTTTTTCCATCTCACCGGCTTCTTGGAGCAACGTGTCGTCCTCTGCAACCCAGTCTGCCAGTAGCTCTCACAGTCCAAACTTCCTCTTTAAATACTCCTGAGATTAATTTTACTTTCACTTCTCCTGAACAGAATAAACTCCTCCTTTTCTGCCTTTGGCCACCAAATCTTTGACTCTTCTTCCCCGCAGCAGAGAAAAGACGTCTGTCTTGTCATTATTAATCATCGTTCTTTCAGATTCGCTGAGGAACTTAAATTTAGCTTTAAGTTTTCAGTCATTTGGATAACAAGTTTAAACATTACAGTCTAATAAGAGTTATTAGTTTAATGTGACCAGGAACACCACTTTACCTGTTTTTTCATTTACTCTGCTCCATCAGCCAGCTGAGTTTTCTTCATCTTTACACATCATCTTTATACATTTCATTGAACCTCCATAAACTAGTCCTGGCATCATCTCCTTGCCAGATACATATTTGTGATTTTTGAGTCAAAAGCACTTTCATAAACATCCATTTCCTTCAGAAGAGTTATCTTGTTTTTCCTATTAATGCTTATTTTGCTTAGTAATGTGTCACCTGAACATTTTCTGTTTCAATGCAAGTATCTTGAAGTTTCCTGTTTAGTTCCTGTTGAAGTTTTTCTCTTTACAAACTTCCTATCTTTCTTTTCACCTCCTCCACATTTCAGATATGGCTCTCTGAGAACAACCAACTCTGTGTTGTCATATTTTCTCTTCTATTGGGCTGCTGTTTCCTGCCAGGGTCTGCAAGTTCTCTGCTTAGACATTTGGTTTTTCATCTTTTAATTTTAATTTTTTTTAATTTAATTTTAAGATCACCCCCCCCCCCCCCCATTATTAAGTGATTCCACAATTCTTCCTCTACTTGATCTGAAAAAATAGCTAATAAAGGAGTTTATTATGATTATTATATTATATAATTATTAATAAAGCCACAATGACCCACTGTTAAATGAAACACTTTTCTGTTGTATGTCACACTTATTTATTTTTACCTAATGAAGAAAAGGTGAATGCACATCCTCAAGGTATGAAAGCATCCGTCTTCCAGATCACTCAGATTGATTGTTTACTTCAAGGTCGGCTTGCAAATGGGCAAGACCAGACTGCTTGTGTCATTAAATGATTCACTTAACTTTCTGCAAGGTATTCTGCAACACTGCCTGTTTATAAGGCTCATCCTAAAATGTGCTTTATTAATGAACTTGATGTTTAGTTGACTGTATTTTGGTCTGCAGCACTCACTTTAACAAAAATCTATTTCACTTTACCTACTAACCAATACTAAAACCTTCCTGGGTCATCATCAGTGGTATCTTAACTAGTAGTAGCTCTGGCAGTTGTGAGCGAACTGGTCATACAAGTAGCATCTGGCTTCATTTAATTATATTTTATGGACTGGTGTTTTGTTTCGAGGGTGGAACCCTCATCATATCGTTGTACTAATTGACGTCTGTAAATCGACTCCCTTTGTGTTAATTAGAAACCTCTGCTTGCCACAAGATTGATGATGTGGGACAGGTGTGACCAACAGAGCGAGACAGGACAACTCCCATCAAGTCCATTTGGGTTTCAGTCTGGAAAGTCCGGTGGATTCAGAGACGTGCTTCATCTTCCCAGGAGACCATGAAAACAGATAAAGTGAGATGGGTGGAGACAAAGTGGTTGCTTGTTCTCAGAGGAAAATATGGGCAGCATTTTCACACTTTGACCATGTACACTTGTCTGCAAAATTATTCCTACCCTTCCATTAAAGAAGGAAAAAAATCAGCAGTCAGTGAAGTTAGCAAAAACTGGCAAAATGTTTTTAAAAAATTATGAAATCATGACATTGTTTTTGAATTGTGTTTTAATAGTAAAGATAAAAAAAATGTGCAAAAACTATGAAATAATAAGGTTACGTATTGTGGCGCACTGCTCATCAGCAAATTGCTCTCAGCGGTCCATAACAATATTTTTAATTTTTTCCAATTCATTTAAAATCAGAAACAATGTTGTATTTCACTAAATTTAGCAAATTTATATTTTTCAAACTCCAGTTATTTGAATTACTATGAATTTGTCCTTTTCCTTTCAATGGAAGGGGATGAATCATTTTGACAACTTTATGTACTGGAGTGACAAGTGGTTTGGGAGTAGTGCAGCAGGTGTGGACCGACTGAAGCAAGACCATTACAATAATATTACAATTTTTTTTGTAAAGTGGGATTTAAGTTTTCTTGAGAAGTACTTGTATCCTATATGACACAGATACAAAAACACATTTTTGTCTTTCCCAGAAGAAAAATGTTTACCGTTTTGGACCAATGCTTTCCACATAAATTAGACATTTTAAAAGGTGCCTAGTGTATGCAACAATTATTTTACCATTGCCACTTCAGTTTCTTATGATCGTCTGGAATTGGACAGTGTTCATCCTGGTAAAGGTTTAGAAACAAACAAAAAAGACCCAAATTGTAAAGACTGTTTGTTTTTCAGAGCATCTACCTTACAAACTCCAACTTCAATGCTATAACCTGTAAAGCTAAAGAGAATTTAGTTTTTGCTGGGAGTCTCAGACTACTACAGGCTGCAGCAAGTCTTCAGAAGAGTGTTTCCTTTCAGGTAAGGAGAGCCCAGCAACAAAAAACTTGATGACTCAAGGTTTTAGACAAGATTCTTGTTTTTTAACCGTATGATTTAGAATTTCTGAGCAAACTTGTACTTTTTACCAAAAGGGGTAAAAAAGGACAATAACTTTAGGAAAAAATCTTTTATTGTTTGACCGTTTGTTTGCCTTAAAAATGGACATCAGTACACCAGAGACATTGTAACAAGCATTTTTTTTTGCTTCATTTAACTGAATCAAACATGCACCCGCTGATCAATGCAGGTTTTCCTAACTCCCCCCCCCCACACACACACACATTTACATTAAAAAGACAATGCATAGATGACCACTGGCAGGAAGACTGATGGCTCCTTGGAAGAAGGGAGTAAGTGAACTGATGTCACTGATATCACACATGTGCTCAGTATGCAGAATAAGGACGCAGCCAGGGTCTGGCAAGTAGTGTGCGTTTGTAGTCTCCATCTGAAGGCTTGCTTTTTTTTTCCTTAAAAGAGGCTTTTCTCATAACTGTGGGGACAGAAGAGTCAGAGGAGGACAGATCACACGACCATCCATAATGCTTTCTGAGGTTTCCTGTTAAGACAGACGCAGCAGTGGCTACAATGGAGGCACTAAGAGGAAGTTTCAACTGAGGGCTTGTGTGGTAAAGACATGAAACTAAATTTTTTCATACAATAGAATAGGGAATAGGAAACCAAGCAGAACATACTTTAAAAAATGTGCAGGAGAAACACTAGTTTGTTAGTAGGTTTACCTGTGTAGACTGTGGACTCCACCCTCCATCTGAGCGGATGATGTTCGCTTTTCAAATTTCAAATCTCCAGAATACATCATGGCCCTGAGGGGAGAAAGATGCCGTTATAACAGAAATGCCAAGGCAAAGAAACCCTGAACATAAATGCAAAAGAAAGAGACTAAGGCTAACTCGTTACTAAAAACAAATGATTAGGGAAGCACCGATTATTCAGCTGTTATCAGTGACCGGCAGATCAGGTTTGGTAGGTCTTGGTCCAATTAGTATGTTTACAGTAACATGCTTGCAGACAATGGTGAAAACTTAAATAGCCTTACTAGCAAAAAATTTCAGACAAAAAAACTAAAAATCAGTATCAACTCCCTGAATATGCTGAATCTGAAACTAACAAAGGCAAAACTCTACTTGTAAACTGGCGAGACCACACCAGTAGTTTCCAGAACTTCCACAAGTCAGTTTCCATTGAGGTTTACGAAATGTGACACATCTGCACTGTGACCTGCTGCAGTCCTGGAAAAATGTATTTATAATCAGTGTTTCATTATTCACATTTTAAGTATTCTTTAATTGTAAGCTTATTCATTTATAATCATATGTATTCTGCCAATTTTATATAGTTATTAGCTACATTTAGCAGAGAGTCGGTGTTACTGGTTTGGAAAACCCAAATTTAACCATCTGGGAAAACTCAAACCATAAAGAGCTGCATTGGGAAGTTTTACACAGATTAGTTTGTCACATTTTCTAAACCACTGAACATTCATAGTCCAACAGTGTAGCAACATGGGTCATGTTACAAAGACTCCATATCTGAAGCAGAAGTGATGCTTTGTAAAAATCCACAATATATGAACTGCTATAGAACTTTGACTGAATGGCTTTAGACGACAGAAGCTCCCTCTTCTCAGTGCCTCCTCTAAGTAATTTTCAGCTTTAACTCACCCATCAGGAAACCACAATCTTAACATGTCCTCAAACACCTAAAAGGAACATATTTCTCATGTCTACACTGGCTTCCTGTGTGCCCAATAAGTGATTTTAATATTTTGCTGCGGATGTACAAAGCACTGAAAGGCACCGGGCCAAAACATACACATTTCTGACCTGCTGATGTCATATGAGCCACTGTGACTTCTAAGCTCATCAGGGTCAAGTTTGTCTTGTGCCCAGCTTAGACCAACAAGGAGAATCCTGTGTTTTTATGCGCTTAATATTTTGAACCAAATTACCAGAAAACTTAGAAGTCTGTTCGAAACCCCAGTTCTTTAAAGCAGGCCTGAGCACCTTTTTATGGGACAACTCTTGAAAAAAAAAAATCTGTCTTCATTATAAATGATGGATTTTCCATTGATGTCCACGTGATAAGTAACTCACTATGTGCTCTTTTGAATACATGTGCAGCACATTGGGTTGCTTTGCATATGAAATGTGCTCTATAAATAACTATTTTTGCCACCTGATTCTCTAGACATTTCTTCGTCAAAACATTGGCTGCTATGGACTGCAGGAAAGATGCTCACTTCTCAAAGTACACAAGACAAATACACTTGAGGAAAGTGAGAGGGAAATGATCCTTGCTGTTATATGCCAAAGTTACTCAATAAAAAAGAAATGGTGCAAACAAAAGGCCCTTTGCGGGTCCTCCTCACATAGAATAATTCACAACACAGATATCCAGGATGCCAGTACAGTCCACACCTGCACATGAAGACCAGGCTCACCAGGGTAAAAGGGTCATAATACTAAAACTACACAACAGACAGTGAAAGTGTGTGAAGCTGGTCTCAAATCATGATTATTAGCTTGTCTTTAGTCCACATAGACATGTTGTATAAGTGTTGGCTGTTTTGGAGAAATAAAGTGTGATTCAGCTGCATGTTAATTAACCATTTGTCATCTTGCAGCCAAATTGAGTGAGCTGACGTTTGTGCAGCAGAGAAAAAAACCAAAGAAGTCCAACAATGGTAACAGTGCATGCAAGCACTGTGTACCAATGCTTCAGATGTGCCCTGTGGCAAATTGTCTGTCTGCTGTATGAAAGCACCTCAGTGGAGATGGTGATGGATTCGGTTTATATTGCACTTTTCAAGGCATGCTTGTTATGCTGCAAACAAGTGGAATGAACTGCTGGTAGAGATTAAACTTTGACCAAACGTAGACACTTTTAAGTCCAGGTTAAAAACGTTCCTTTTCTCATGTATCTATGACTGAAATCTGCACGGTGTCTAACTTCTCTTGCTTTTAATCTTAATGATATTGTGTTTAAACAATTTTTTGAATTCTTCTTTCTGTAAAGCTCTTTGAATTGTCTTGAACTTGAAAATGTGCTATACCGGGACTGTTCAATTCGGTCCTAATGAGGACCACAATCTAGCAATTTTTCTCTCTTTCCCTGATCTGACACACCTGACTCAAATCAAGATAGATCCAATAGCCAATCAAGCTCTGCATAATGACTCT
The DNA here is from genome assembly GCA_037177115.1 of Craterocephalus stercusmuscarum. NCBI lineage: Eukaryota > Metazoa > Chordata > Actinopteri > Atheriniformes > Atherinidae > Craterocephalus > Craterocephalus stercusmuscarum. Next base: position 18,374,236 of record JBBDHI010000014.1, read on the forward strand.
TTAACTTGTGATGGAGCAAGGAGACATGGAAAACCTGCTGGACCTGCTGCGACCCTTGTTGGACCGAATTGAATAGCCCTGTGCTATACAAATAAACTTGCCTCGCCTTGATGAGGATGTAGCCATAGCTGCCCTGATGCAAACTGATGGAAACACTGAGTAATAGTATTATACATTGTGTTGGAACTATATACTAAGCTACCTCATTTCTTACAACAGTAACAGTTTCTTTTTATTTTTTGAACAAAAAAAAAAATGAAATTTTTCCACATAAAAGTGTGTAAAGTTGGTTACTATACCTGAGCTGTGTGAGACTTTTGGCTCCAATGTCCTGACAGGAGTGCTGAATGCCAGCCAACAGGTACGGGACAAATTTGTGGATGGAACCTTTGTCTTGCACTGCTCCAGAGACACCCTGAGCCACTTTAATCTTATCACTCTCACTTTAAGGGGGGAGAGAACAAAAATATATAGTTAAGAGGGTTTGGTAGCTGTTCTCACACGGAACATAACATTTTTGGTTAAACTTTTTTTTTGAAGTTTAAGGAATGGGTAGAAAGCCAAAGTGGGTGCACCTCCAAGTCAAAGGGAGAGGCAGTGATGGACCCCAATCAAAATCTGATAGAAATTTTACTGGGCACTCTATTCTACCCTGAGTTACTAACTGAAAGCATACAGCAGAAATAATAGTTATATTGTAACCTCTATGTGAAAAGCACTACAGAAATAGTCTTGATCCAGATACTTGCAGAAAAATGATGCACTTCCACAGCTTGTGTGTTCCCACAAAGTGGATTGAGAATTGTTGCGATGTTGGCTGTATAGATCAATATGGTCTACTGCATTAATCAAAGGGGGATGCTCTGACCAAATTTTTTATAAAAAGCTATTTAAGTGTCTGTTCTCTTGTAGTCAGTTCATTAGTTTTTGATTGCAGAAACCACAACTTGAAGGCACATAAAGGGAAAGTATTTTTTATTAAGCTCCAGCCTCTTTTTCAAGGTTCTGCGCAAAAATGACATACCCAAAATGAATAGAGTATATCTCTGCATCTACAAGGTCTATTTGAATAATTTTGGTGTTATAATAAAGGGAACACTTGTGGAATTTGTTCAAATTTGTAAGTATCAGTATTTATGTCACTGACTCAGAGTAAATTAAGATGGAACACAAGAATGAATGACTCCGGTGAGTCTCAAAGTCCCCCAATTGGGGAACTCTGGGGCTTAAGAGGGTAAAGCAGTTTTGGCTCAACTGACTGTGAGGGACTGTTCTTTACATAGATGGGGTGTAAGTGTAAATCTCTTGCATAGCTGCATATCTATACCTAAAATATCTGGTCTGAGACCCCAGGTTTTTGTCCATGGCATCCAGGGAGCCCATGCCACGATATTTCTTCAGTCTGATTCCATCAGAGAAGAAATATTCACCAGGAGCTTCAGTGGTGGCAGCCAGAAGAGAGCCCATCATCACTGGAGACATGCAAAGAAAAACAAATTGTGAAGCATTTTCATGACAGCTAGATGATATTTGAGCTCTGGTTCATCAAAACCATCCTCACCTGTTGAGGCTCCAAGTGCGAGGGCTTTTGCAATGTGTCCGACATTCTGGATGCCTCCATCAGCGATTACTGGAACCCCGAAACGCCGAGCGTACTCTGAAACTTTATAGACGGCTGTAGCCTGGGGTCTGCCGCACGCCAGTACTGATGCAGAGGAGAAAAAGGACAGATGGAGGAGGATTAAATTTAAGTACACACTTATAGCTGAGCAGCCCAATGTCGTGAATGTGGGCTGTTGAGGCCTTCTGTCTCAACTTATTGGTGGATCTCTGATATAGCGTTTTTTGGCTACAGTCTACAGGGTTTGTTCTTTACAGGCTCAAACATTTTCTACTTTCTCCAAAATAGAAAAAAATTCTAATACTCAGCTAGCTAGGTTTTTTTTAATGAATTAATAAAACAATTGATAAGATGCATAGTTAAAGGTTATAGGAAATAATGGAATAAAAAAATCAGTGAATGAGCGGACAGGCTTGACGTGTGTGAAATGTCAGAATGAGGAAGTAAAATTTGTCACATCAGCAGAGAAATGTCACACTACCACAAGATTCCAAGCCCAGCGCAGAGGAACCATCTGCCCGTTTCGCTTTAATACAGTCACTGGTTTTATCAGCAAGTTAAAAACATCATGCAAGAGTCCCGCTAAATCAAAGACAAACACAATCCCAATTCCATTTTTTAATAGCATTGCACTCATTTTGCTTCAGGTCTGGTCAACTCTGGGCTGCATTGTACTTACCCAACTAGTCATCCTTATTTTCTCCCAATAGATTTGACTGCCTTGACCAACACAGGAAATGTTGCAGGCAGGTCTTTGTAATATGTAGTCACATGTGAAAGTGCAGTACCCTGTAAGGATGTTACAAATCTAAAGGTTTGCAGACAGAATTACTAATTATTTTTTTCCAATTACGTTTGGTTTTTAGACTGTGCAGCACAAAGATCAAGCAACAAATCATTAAAAAAAATCCTTGTTCTCAAAATTCAAGGAACTAAATTCTTTTATCAAAAGAAATTTTGAAAAACATCTCTGCATTATGCCTAAAACCCTTTAAACATCACAGTGATAATCATTTATGATAACTTAAATCATAAAACAAACCAAATGGGGAAAAAAAGAAACCAAGCAACCCCAACACCACTGTAATATCAGCTCAACAGGGACACCATGTGGCTGCAAGCTATAAAACTGAGCAGCCCTCTGCTGCTGATCATCTCAAAGTCAGGAATGTGTGTTAAAAATGGATAAAAGTTGTGGCTTTGAGATATGAGTGAACATGTAGAGCTGACAAAAAAGCACAAGTTGGACTTTATCAGACCTTCTAGTATTTATAAACAAAGCAGGTGAGTGTTAATCTGATGACAACATCAGACTGTTGACCAAAAGTAAGTTAAATGGCCTGGGGGAGAGCAAAATTCATTTAAAATAATTAACGGATTAGTATGGACACGGGAATAAGCCAAACCCCAAAACCCCAAAAACCCAGCTTTCAAAACCTACAACTACAGATGCAAAGCTGTTACCCAATCAATGCAGCAGGCTGTGAAGGGAAGGGGACTGTAATAGTGGAGCCAATCAGGGCTCAGCACAAGCCAGCAGGGAAACTTACTGGAGTATCCTGTAACAGTGGTTGGGGTTTTGGGGCTGTGGAGCTTTATAGATGGTGGTACACTGAGGGGAGCTGGACATGGACACATACCAAACAGAGGCAGGGGAGAGTTTTTAAGGGAAAACAGCAGACAGGAGGGAAAAAGGTAGGGAGACAGCAAAATTAAAAGAAGAAAAAAGAAGGAAAAGAAGAATAATAAAGAACAAATACTGATTATCGTTGAGAGAAGATGTGGCCAAGATGAGGACACAGCTTAAGGTCAAAGATGTAGCACTGAGAAACGATGCACCAAAACTCAGGCAAATGATTATTAAAATTCAAACAGTCAAACCAAACTGGACTGAAAATTCAAACCAAATCGTTTCGAATGTCCAAAAAGTTAAGATTTACAGCTTTTTGGAGAGAGTGACAACAATAACTACACAAATTACACATTGACCGCCATAATCAGACATTTATAATAAAAAAAAAACTGAATATCAGATCTTAGTACTCAATACTTCTAATGGTCAAACTGCACATTGAACCCCAAGCAGTTGTAGCTTTCACCGTTTCATGACTTTCATGCTGTTCAGACAAGGGAGGTAAGAGACAGAGCTCTGGGATCAAAACTGTCAACTTAAATCATAACCCGAGAAAATGGAGGGGAAATTTGCCTGTTTTAAAATGGTTGCTGTTCCATTAAAACAGAGAAAATTAAACCAAGAAAGAGTTCTGCCACCATTGTGACGCCATCTTCTAATTCTGTGTCGGCCTCAGGATCAAACCAAGCTTTAAACCTGTTACTCTATGCTGCTAAACCAAAACATTCCCAACGGGTCAATCAAATGGAAAAGGCATTGCCTATCATTTTCCTTCCCTCTGCGGCAACAGTAGGCTTAAAGGCTCCAGAATGGCAGACATATGTGATAAATGGGTAAGAGTGCGATGGATGACAATTTCAAAGTTGCCCGTCTGTCACTCACCTTCTTGTGTGATGCAGATGGAACCGCTCCCCATCCCTACTCTTAGTCCATCTACTCCAGCATCGATCAGGTTCTTAGCCTGAGCTGCAGTAACAACTGCCACAGACAGGGGGAGACGGAAGCAATTAGAACAAAAAGGTGGCAACATGGCCAACATGCTACCAGCACTTTAATCAGTGGCATCAAGGAAGGGCAGACAAACTGGTCTGTTCAACTATTTGCAGACTAAAAGAAAGAAATTGCAGATTTGTTTAGTCCGCTGATGAATATAACCTGTGTACTCTGGATTTTTGCAATGATATGACAATGTATCATAACATTTATTCCATTGTTCCTCCAGTATAGTTCTACCTTAAAGGTATACAGAAATGAAAAATGACTTTTAGCCCACTCTGGGTCATCAGATTAGTGTAATAACTCATCTAACAG
>JBBDHI010000014.1:18392708-18412822 GCA_037177115.1 Craterocephalus stercusmuscarum
TTGTAAGTTTCAAGTGATTTCAGTGAGAATTGTGGGTTTTTCCTTCTTTAACTGAGGGGTACCAACAATTTTGTCCACGTCTGTAAATAATTTAGTTCACCTTAATTATAGGCATAAATTGGAACTCAGGAGATGACAACAGAATAGGCAAGTAATCTGATTAAATTCAAGAAATCAAATTATTATTTAGATTATGATTAGAATAAAGTGCACCAAGAGCCAGTCACCTACCTCAACATAGTCTCTGAAGAGGTAGCGTCTGTATTTGTCCTTCAGCTCCTCTCCTGGCAGCAGTGGCAAGACAAAATCTTCTGGCATCTGCAAGGAACAGTCCTGAGCCATACACGAGATGCCTGAACACACAAACACACATTTCTAATAAAGAGTCTTGACTCATATTGGAAACATGTGGCAGTGTTTTCCAGAGAATCACTCCACCTGATGTAGTATCATACATGGTGGAGGGAAGGAGGGGGGTTTGGTTTTTACATGAGAAAAGCATCTCTTATTCTACTGCACGGCTGTGGAATCAGTTCAGCAAATATGGCAGTGTTGGTTCGAGGAAAAGTGGTACGCTTGGCTTCTTTCAATGAATACACTATTTCACCTCTTTTACTGCATTCTTGTCTAAATCTGAATCAAAAAGGTGCACCAGTGGAATATCAGGCAGGATAATCCATTCTTTGCTTTCACACGTGACGCAGCTACACAACAAAGGCTTATCAGTCCTGGCTTGAAAGTTAGACACCTTCTGCAACAGAAAGTAGCAAAAAAAAGTATTATATGGGAAAAGTGAGCTTTATTTCAAATCAAATCACCGAAAACAGTCTGGCTCTTTTAAAAATTCTACAAAAAAAACAAAAAAATGGGCCAATAATATCTTCGCTAATAACCCTTCCATATACATTCATGTCTAGGCTGAATGTGTTTATTGAGGAGAGATTTGAGGCTAAATCAGCTAAAAAATAATAGACTAAAAGGTTAAAAAATATTATTTGCATTAAGTAAAGATCATGTAGATATACTGCGCAACAGAGGCTATAACTTTGGTGTTTAATCTTTTTGATAAACAAATAAATGCAACTCTGTATAAGCATTTAATTGATTAGTGACTCTGTTTTAACAGTTTCGTTTGGTTTAATGGAGCAATACCTGATACTGAGTCAGGCTATTTTAGTTAGCGAAAGCAGCTGGTTTTTTATCTTTGGCGTGATGCTCTCTCTCGGCCAAGGGGGTTAAATTTGGGAACTTCCAGATTCCAAGGGGAACACTCTTACTGGCTGATCGGAATCTGGAAGTTCCGAAAGTTAAAGCAGAACTATGCAACTCCAGCTCGGACCGCCCCCTACTGGTCTCCTTTGAGAGTTCACTGTCATAAAGGTCGTAAATCCTCCCTCTACAGCCCCACAGCACACAGCCGTCTCTTCTCTATTCTGATCCCTGAATGTTTCCAAGCCTCTACTAGCTTGTTGTTGCTATTGTACAGCGCTATGTTGGTAGCAGCAGCTGTCGTCTCAAAGCAGAGTCCTTTCTGTCCTGCAGCGGCCGTTTTACCTGCGATTTGTGGGTAAATATTCCATGGATTATATTTTTTCTGGTGCGGGCGGATCGCAGGTAAGAATATCAATTCTATTAATTTTTTTGTAGACGTGACTAGTGTTTTACTGAGGCTGATCGGCACCGGGGCGGCCCGTAAAGCTTGGTGCGGTGCTTCACCCCGGCGCCCAGCTCAGTGAGGGAGAGTTTCCCTGCTGCTTACGTGACTGAGGAACAGACAGCTCAGCTGGAGACAGGGATAATATATGTTACCTTCTTTATGCGGGACTCTTTAAGTCGGAAACAGGTTTCTTTCTCTGTCCAGTTTATTTTTAATCCATTGCACCGCAGGTTTGAAACACTTCTGTGTTGGCCAGGTAACCCGCCTCCAACCCCTGACACAAGCTACGAACCGGTTCTTCACTCTGACCAGCAAAGAGTTACTGCCTTACTGCCGGACTGTGTAGAACCAGTTTTGAGGAGCTGATGTTTAGATGGTGGAAAGCCAAAGAACCGATGCTTAGTCTGGCTCTGACTTGCTCTAAACTAGCACTGCTAGCGGCTCGGTCGAAAGGGGGTCTGAGTGCCATAAAGCAGGTTTTGTTATCGCGAGATCTGTCGGGTCGAGTTCAGGCAGAGATGCAAGTGCTCCTTTCAGGCCAGAGACCCCGGGAGGTGGTGAGGGTACATCGAATCACTCTATAAACACTTTGTTTAGCTCCACAAGGATTCAGAAAAGCATTTATTGAGGTAAAAATATTACAGAGTTCTGCTTTAATCCCATTGGCAGAGAAAAAGCGTCACACCAAAACTAAAAACTAGCCGCTTTCATTGACTAAAATGGCCTGACTTCATATTGGGTATAGCTCATTTAAGCAGAGAGATTTTTGTGTTACACTGACCCAGAAAATGTATTCAGGTCATCAGTTACCATAAACATATCCTTGGTGCGGCTGATAGAGACACTTATCAGACTCTGGCTCTGATTATGTGGACTGACTTTATCAGAGACGCCCGACAAGAAGTAACACAGAGACACAAAGCTACAAACATGCTCACACAACCTGCGGCAAAAGCACCTGCACACACCTAGAGGACAGTGAGTCTGGTAAACTGTATAGGCTTTACCACATGTACAGGATACTTCAACAACTTTAAACTGATCTATGTAAATGCCCACACACCCATCTGCTATCCTGCTGACACAAGCATACTCTTTCACTAACGCACGCACCAATTATCATGAGGCTGCAGAGCAGCACGCCTGCTAAACTTAACAGGTGGGAGTTATCAAAACATTGTTTATGCGATGGAAACTCCTTTATCTGGCAATTCTCTCGTATTCTCAAATCCAATCCACAAAGACCATGTCTACAAACACAAACCTAAGCTCTAAAGTCCAGTATGGGTGTTATTTTCAATCAGTGAGAACCCTGGTGTACACACTATGCAGGGCCTACTCAAAAGGAAAGCAATGAGTAAATTAAAAAGTTTCAATTGGAAAAACACACAAATTCACACACCAGGCAATAAGTAGACAAAGTGCGAACATAAAAGGAATACAAGTAGGCCTTTAGGTGTACTAATCACACAAAATGTGACTCACCCACTCTAATACCAGCTTTGATGACTACAGAGATGTACACAAATCACACACTGTACAGTACTCACCCACTCCTATGCCATCTTTGACCAGTACGGTGCAGTGCTGCTCCCAGCATGCTTTGCAGAAGGAATGCTGGCAGGAAAGTGCCAGCAGGGAGTCTCGCCGTACAACTTGTAGACACACACCACACTGGAGGGATTGAGGGGCCTGAAAACACAAAAAACTGAGTCATTATGAACACACCGGTCCTTGTAAAAAAAAAAAAAAACATTTCTCAGCAAGAAGTTGCTTTTTACGATCTACTAAGATTGGTGTGTAAAATTAACACTAAAAAATTATTCCAATAACTTGGAGTTTAAAATATGTAAATAAAGTAAAAATCACATAATAGCTGTTTCAGCATGACTGGATCAGCTGCTTCATTTAAATTTGACACTTTACAGTAAATGTCAGTGCAGTAAAACCAGCAGAGAAAACATGTACACTCACAGTGAATGATCTGCAGGTGCTGCTGGGCTGGACCATAGCATCCGACAAAAGCAGAGAAGAGTTGGACTTATATCTGAGGGAAACATACAAAATTGGTGTTCGCGTAAAATTCCCATTTCACTTCCAAATATTATGGTATGATGGATGTTATACTATATCATTTAATATTCAGGCATGAGCTTAAAAATGAAAATGTATTGGCTGTTCTGCAGGACAAACATTAATATAAAAGGGTTAGAGAATATAATTAAAGAAAACTAACAAATTTGAGGGAAATCATACACAGTAGAATAAAGACATTAATGAGAAACATTCAGAAAAACATGAAGGAGAAATGGACAGATTAGCGAGAAGGAAAATGGAAAACTTGATTAAAGAAAAAAGTCTAAGTAACAAAATGGAAACAGGAATTGGGCAGTAGCACAAAAGCCATACCTCTCCACAATTTGTGAAACCTGCCAGTGAAAATGCACCAGTATCAGTTTTGCCACTGATGGTAAAACCTGTAAGACAAAAAAGCAAATGACTGAATTGTGATTCAATGAGGTTTTACTCAAAGCCAGAAAAAGAATAGGAAGTAAGTGAGTTTACTTTCCCAACTTTTCTTGTTCCCCATCACATTAATTTTCAACAAAAAACCCGGTAGTTAAATCACTTTGAAGATGGTTTAAGTGCATCTGAATAACCTTGTGACAGTGTGTTTGAAAAAAGGTTAGAGTGACATTTTGGTTATCGCTTAGAAAGAGGGCATCTGAACAATCATCAACAGATTTTACATCCCATCAGGACTTTGTGCCTAAATTCTAAACATCTGTGTGTCTTATCATAAAAACATAACAATGTTAGCATTTCTCACAAACACACACCGCCTCGGTTTTGTTATGTTTTTATGGAAGAAAAAGGAGGTAATACTTACACTCACACACATTTAATACAACATTTCATGTTTGGTAAACCTGAAGTCGAGTCGGTCTGAAATTAGCATGTTTTGATGCATTTTGCTATACAAGGAAAAACACACACACCTTCAGTGCAGCAGCCACAGTGTTTACTTCTTCTGTCAGCACCCGCTGGCTCTCTTTGTATGTCAGACAGGTAAACTGGTACTCTTCAGGATCAAAGGAATCTGCGCCCTGTTGCTCCACATCAGTGGCAACCCCATCATAATAGGTATCAATGTCGCCCGGATCCTCCTCCTCTCCTCCGTCGTCTTCATCGTCTTCTTCAGAGATTACTCCGAAGTCTTCCTCATTGCTGTCTGATGCCTGGCTGTTCATGTCCACAGACATCAAGTCAACTGCCTCAACCACCCAGACAGGTAGACAACTCGCCTACCTGTCGGATCCAAGGGCTCCAATTATAGCTGAAATGGCTTGGCTGAAAGTCAGTCTCTTTTTTCCCCCACCTTCTTTCCACCTTGTGTCTTTTTTGAGAGACACCCTGCCTTTCTGTCTGACTGAGGCGCGTATGGAGCGCACTCAGCAGCAACGGAAGAAGCAGAAGAAGTCACACTCTCCGTCACTCATTTGGAAACAGGGTTTCAGCACAATCTGAGGATGGAGGAATAAGAGGGAGACCAGAAAGGGAGAAGGGCCAGTGAAAATTTTGCAAAAGGAGCCGGGGGATATAGGTAGGGACAAGATTTCTTGGTTAAACTAGCTTATTAAAATATATTTTTCAAGTAAGTTACTATAGATTTACACAGTACTATTTCCAGCCAAATGTCATGAAATAAACTCTGTGGGAGATCCTTGTAAAGAGCTGAAATCTGTGCACGGATGTCTTCAAATGACTCAAATTATGATTATGTCAAAAACAAACAAAAACATGATTTTCTACTAGTTAAGTGCTAGTTTGGGCATGCTTCAGGTAACTGCAGTTGTCATGGAGTCTTTAAAAAATATATCTTATGCATTTAGAAAGCAGAAAAAATATCCAAACATTAGCATCATTGGGAACTTGTATGCATTATTGAATTGCGGGGTTATATCTCTCACTTATACCCAATTCTATATTCTACAATAATTTAACCATGTCTAAGTAAAGAAAAAGTATATATGAAATAGTTAGTGTTAATGTAAGACGGGTGTTCAAAAGGAACGTATAAGGCCCAAGCAGGTAGGCAGAAAATGTTAAGCTCTTCCATCGTTAACCAATTTAGGCATACTGGTGTTGCAGAATTGGCTGATAGAGACCAGAATCTATACAAAAGGGTGGGTCATTTGTGTGATAGTCTGTCCAAAGATTACGTACTCTCTTGGAATAATTGATCATGCTAAAACATTAACAAGCTACTGCATTAAATTTAAATTTGACAATAGTTTTACATCTGACTATTCTATTCATCTATATTAAAGTAATTCAGCCCAGCCAGTTATTGTAAAGGTCCAAGAATCATCACATATATCTATCGTATTTATAACAAATCATTATCTATAATAGATTAATAGACATTTCATGGTAAATATTAGTTTCTGAATTTGAGTTATACTCAAGAAATTGTGGCCCCATGACAAACTTGTTTTTCCACTGCAGCTGAACAACTAGCCATGAACTTATGGCCATGAAATTAGGACCAAGGTTTCTACTTCCTACACAGCAAGGTTCCCCAACCTGCAAGGCTAAGTTAGACCTGTCTTACTCACCATATGACTTACTCACCATATGCTTTTCTATGCTGTTAAGGCTGAATCATATGTTGGCGTTGATTGTTACAGTTTTGAAAATTTGCAGAAGATGCCTTAGTCATAAGCCAAAAGAAACAAACTGAAGTTAACTTGGTGCCCAGTAGCAGCATATGCATATATATAGAGAGAGAGATATATAATTATGGCGTACAAATTTGTCTTTTTTTTAATTCTCCCACAAGTTTCTCTCCGCAATTTTGTAAAACTTTGAAAAGGATAAACACTGTGACGACCAAGTTATTTGTCTGAGGTAGGTAGTCCAATTCGACACGTGATTCATATTCATTAAGGTCAAAGAACATCAAAGACGACTGTTGGCACCTGGGTTCAAATTTGACTTTGCAAGTATGAACTTACAGAGACAATAAATCCAGCCGGGAAAGCCTGCCAGCCGGACCCAGAGCCAGCCCAGCGACAGACTAACACTCGCATTCCGCCCGATCCAGGTTAAAAATAGGCAGCAAACTGGGTGACACACATCTTGCTAGGCTAATATAACACAGCAACTCAGCACAGGTTAGATAACCGGTTTAGGGGGGAAAGTCAAGTAATGTGCTCAGAATGGATTTAAGCAGCGTGAAAATGTTTGGTTGTTTCTGGACATTGGCATTTAAATTCAACTTCGGCAAATATGCTTTAAAAAATTAAGCCAAATTCACATAGCGGCAGAGTTCTCGTTAGCCGGTTTAGCTTTGTAGCTAGCATCCTGGTGGTCCTGTTCAGCAGTTGAGGGCAAGCCAAACCCTCAGCCACAACGGGCTTTGCAGCTTAGTGTTATCAAACCAGTCTTTAAAAACTTGTCAAAATAAATAAATACAAAACCAAAAGTTAACTTTGCCTTAAAAACCAGAACTGAGCTCGCAAGATAGCCACCCCTCCTCATCATTCCCTTTAGCTAAGCCTGCGCCTCTTACCTACTCTGGGTCGGGGATTGAGATGTAAACAAGGCCGTCTGCAACCCGAGCGTAAACACAGGCATCTAAACAACCTCTGCATAAATTTCCATTGTGTGAAGTCCACAGTGTTTACCTCTCAGTGCAGAGTTGACTCGACCCGCGGCAGCCACAAGAAGCGGCTTTTGCGTGGGGGAATCCAAACAGCGTTTATCAACCCTTTGCTCGGATGCTAAGCGGAAGATAGACGGTTACAGGGGTACTTACGAATGACGTCACGTCCGCGGTCTCACGCCAGCTTCCTCTCCTATAAGAAGTAATAACATCATTATATCTATTTGTGATGACAATTAATAAAGTTTTTAATTATAATCTCTTTTTCTGCCTTTACAGAAACACAGCCCCACAGAATTCTCCACCACCTTCCCCATTTTGACCGAAGGGTTTCCAGTCCATATTCATGGACTATGATTCATGCTCAAAGGTGGCTGCTGGCCTCCTAGGTCTCTCACCCCCTCCTGTAAAAAAGAATAATGACTCAATATCTTGTTGTGTGTTGGGTGTCGTCTTAGTCCGATGATGTCTGTCAACAGTGAGATAATGACTGCTGTTTAGAAGCAAGCTTTACTTCAGGCAGTGCATTTCAAGTTCATGCGCCTGGTATTCGGATTTTATTTATTTATTTATTTTTTTGTGGTTATTCACCTTATTTTGATCAGCATGATGTATTGTAAGTACTGAAACATTGAACAGTCTTATGTGTGCATTCAAAAGCATAAAGACAAACGGGAATCCTTCAGCATCTCAGCACTTATACTGAAGGTATAGTGTGTAAGTTTTACTGACATCTAGTGGTAAAGATGGGTATAGATATTGCTTCAACATAAAACAGACAAACATGCTTTCATCTAGTAGTGAGCCTTAGGTGTCATTGACCTTTAAACATAGGGTGGTGGTTTTTATTATGCACAGAGAGCCATTCTGAGTGCAGACGAATACATTTTGCAAACACATCAAGTATATTTTGAGCAGAATTTTTCTTTACCTTAAAGAAAAATTAATCTGAGTGACCAATAATCTATTTTGTGCATACAAAAAACATTTCAGCCTGTTCCTATCTGTGGAGACACAGGCTGATAAAAACGATTCCTCTGTTTCTTTCACCTGCTCCCACAAGCTGCGTACGTACTCGTGTACTGCAGGATATGCGCTCAGTTCTGTCCACATGCTCGCTCAACTTGATGCTGTGCTATGAATGTGCCACAAATCCAACAGTTCTGCTCGAAATGGCTGTCTCCTTGCTCTAGGATGAGGCACAATAATAACACCAAAGATGCGACAAGGAGCCTGGTGTGATGTAGGAAATAGATGGAGTCATTGCATTGATGCAAGCAGCTGTATTTTCAACTAGTCAGTTTTTTGATGATTTTGTCCAAGTTGATACCCAGACTCTGTACCTAAAGAGAGGGAAAGATAGAAAAATTGTCAATGCATATTGTGCAACAGAAAATTTCAAGTTCAAGTCTAATTTGTACCATTCAGCAAGTGTGGTACATGGTGTGGCATGTCATGTACAGCTCGGGAATAAGTTGTTGGACTAGAAAACTTCTCAGTCAATCTTTTTTTTGTGTAAAGCCCTGTGCTTATTAAGTAATATTTAAAATATCTTCAAATGTTAAAGTAACCTCTAAAATTACATTTTCACATAATCAAGACAAAATAAGTTATAAGCACAGAAATGTGTCTGGTGTCCAATTGCAATGGTTTCATATTTCACAACAAACTTAACTTACTGTTCAAGTTGTGTATCACTGGGCTCCAGCTCTTGTGTTTTTCTCAAGATAATTTGAACCTTAAGCTTATCTGCAAATTCAGAAAACGTCATACACCATGCAGATTGAATTTCTTTAAAAACATGAGTAGAATTAGCAGACAGGCCTCAATAAACAGTTAACTTTCACGTTGCAGCACACAAGCAATCACACTTCCCCAATAACAGAATAAAACTTTGCAAGCATTAATTCATGGGGCTGTTCTGTTTATATTTGTTCATGTTTGTCCATTTCTCTTTATTTTAACTTTAACTGTTGAATATGAATAGTACCCAGCACTTCTTCAACACAAAATTAGGCCAACAGTAAATGTTGCAGCTCCAAATGCTGCGTGTCCATGACTAATGCAATAAGAAATCTCTGCTTTCTGATAAAGAAGAGCCCCTTAAGTCATTTTTTGAAATAAATTCGACCCAGAAGTTAAATCCACAAAAGGCTGTGTGACTGAGTGTTGCTGGTATGGAAACAGCACAACAGGCTTAACAGGGTTTGGCGTTCATTTGAATAATCGCAGATTTTCTCCCTGCTTCTTTTTGTTGCAGACACAAAAATGCAGTTTATCTGTCTAATCCTGAAAAGACAGACAAAAAGAAGGCTTTTGATTGTTTTTTTCCCCTTTTTACTCATATTAAACATTTCTTACAAAAATATGTTTCATACAAAACTGCTTACTACTTTAAATGCAACCGTTAGCTGTGTACAAACAGTGCGCAAACAGAGGTGGTGAAATGGTGAGAAATGGGAGCTAGAGGAGTGCAAGAGCATGACAAGTGAAAAAACCATAATAAAAGAGAAAATTAATCTCCTACAACGTAGCAGCCAAACAGAACCCCTGTGGTGTGAACTCGAGACTGAAAATACAGCCCTTAACCTTTTAATTTGAGCTATTTTCATATTCCATCCTCATAAAAAAGGGTTATACGATTTATATCTGCTTTCCAGTCACATAAAAAACATTCAACAAGCCAAAACTGGATACATCATAAATTGTAGTGGTGAAGCAACACATACTGAATGTTGTTTTCATTTGGATTCAGCTACTATAAACCAGGATTGTGTTAGGTTGTGTGGTTCAGTGTAACTGGCACATGAAGTATCAGGTTTGTTTGCTGAACAAGCCAACAGTTCCAGTCTGAATCAGGCGTTTTTCTGATCAAGTTCCTATAAAAAAGATAATACAGTAAATGAGATTATGGGAATATTTGATCTCGGTATCATTCATCACAGCTGGAGAAAATGTTTCTCTTCTTCTCTTTTCTTCCATCCTGCATAACTGTTGACAAGTTTTCCTGAAATGACTTGAGATTTGTTGCGTCAGCTCCTGAGGACTCGTGCTCTGAGGGGATGTGAACATCTTCCAAAGTGAAGCTAATCAGAAATCAAGTGCTTTATTAGCAGGAGTCTTTCTTCACCAAAATCTTTAGATCTAGTTCTGATCGCCAAAATCACACTTTCTCAAAGGGGAACAAATGTCGCTCCTGACCCTTCTTCTCTCGTTTTGTTGTTTTTCTCTTCAGTCTGCTGGTTCCCTCCTCATCCTCTGCTTGTCTGTTTTGAGGCCATGACATTGCCAGAGTCTCAGATGCCGTTTTAGCTTCAGGTTTACCACTTTCAGCCGCCTCCTCATCAGAAGAAAAGCCATCCTGGTCTTCTCCCGGAGCAAGGCTCCCCAGTCCGTGGCTCTTCTTGTCGTAACGCTGTTTGAGCCGTTCTCTGATCAGGAGTCCCTTCACCAGCAGAGTCCAGTTGGAAATCACTCGTTTTTCTTTTTTCTGAAAGGCAGAAAAGATTAAACAGTTATGTGGAGATGAGATGCTCACACCTGTTAACAGGCTTTACTTGGACTTGAAAGTGCTCGAGTTTTTGGTCAGCAAAACAAATCAGTCATGTTTAACCACAGAGTTTATTTGCTTAATGAATACGACAAAGGATCACACCTCCTTCTCTTTCTGCTTCTGAATCTCTTGTTCCTCCACCCAAGCGGCTCTAAGAATCTCCTCATCTTCTTCACACACAATGTAACCATCTGTCCTAAAAAACACAAAAGCATTTTCCCATAAAATGAAGGAGATAAATTATTAATTACATGAAAGAAGATTTTTAAAATGCACATAAATACGTATCACAGATTAATTAACATTTTCTAACCATATGATAAAAGGAGCTACCTTGCCTCTCCCCTGCTTATTGCTGGGAAAGGCTCCAGCTTTCCTGTTACACCGAATTGGATTAAGCAGTACAGAAAAATGAATGATTGAATGATAATAAAAAAAAGCTTACAGAAGATACTAGCCTTATTAGAATGTGCAAGTACAATTAAATCTCTGAGCTGGATTTTGCATTCTTACAAAAGAAAGCTTAGACGACAGAAACTGTCAGACTGTGGTCTAAGGTCACATTTCCCTCAATAATATCTCAGCTCTGAGGGACTTACTGAACAAAACCAAAGCAACTAAAATAATTGCTTCCATACTGACTGTATAAAAGTGATGGCATAGC
Source organism: Craterocephalus stercusmuscarum (assembly GCA_037177115.1). Lineage (NCBI taxonomy): Eukaryota > Metazoa > Chordata > Actinopteri > Atheriniformes > Atherinidae > Craterocephalus > Craterocephalus stercusmuscarum. Next base: position 18,404,251 of record JBBDHI010000014.1, read on the forward strand.
CATCCAGAGTTTTCTTAGTTTAATCTTACACGGCGTGCGAGTATCCTCCATGGTAGTCGAAGCCTGTAACTGCAGGTACAGCATCCAGGTTGAGCTTCTTGGCCACACGATGCAAGTTAGGCAGTCTGACATGAACGCAGCCCACGGGTGTCATGCATGGCTTAAACAGGTAGACGTTGCCATATTCGTTACGGGGGACCTGAAGGAGCAGACAACAGGGAAACATCAGGGACTATACTTAGAAGTTAAATTAGTCGACTGACATATTAGTGATTTTATATTGTGATTTTTGCGCATGTATAATTATACCTATGTAAATAAATATAATTCATGTTTTCTCAATTATGTATTATATCAAACAATATGCAGCATATAAACACAAACTTTGATGTGTCGTTTGTCCAGTTTGCATCTGATTTTCTTAAGAAATTTCGGTTTCTTAACAGACTTTTAGTAAAAACTCCCTCAAGCATGTCAGAATTTGTGCTTCAGTGTTTCCTCAAAGCTACCTTCCCATCCACAGCTATGGGTGGTTGGTACTCCTCAGTTTGCCATTCTCCAAACAGAGCCAGGTCCTTCTCATCCTTTGCTTCAGACATGACCCGGGCCTTTCGAGAACGATTGGAGAAGCCTTTCACCATCTGGGACATAAAAATACAACAACAACATGATAATACATATGATCTATGAACTTAGCTCAAATCTTTACTGGTGACTGAGCCTGATTTTTGCAAATGTTGTAGAACCATGAAAGACGAGTTCAGTATCCATTCATCACAGCAACTGAAATAGCAAAATGTAGACTTACTTGGTTACTGTTGCTTCTACCTGCCACCCTTGTCCTACTTTCAGCTCAGCTTCAAAATTACCTCATTATAACTTAAGGTTTCCTCATAAGATCTACTTAAACGCAAGAGCCCTGTGAAAAAACTGTCCACAAAACTTTTCATTTCTCAGCTTTTGAACGAGCTAGAAAACTGCAACAAAAACTAAGAATCTGCCATACAAAAGTGGTGACCAGTTTAGTTCTAACAGTGACTTTATTGGACCCATTTACATTGAGGGAGCACTTACAAAAGCACTCCTCTCATCTGGCAGCATCAGTAAAACGGCGTGAAAATAAAGATCATTCAGCTTATTCATCTACAGGCTCGACTGAGATCAAATCCAAGTCGAAGACAAAAAACCCCCCAAAAAAAAACAAGTAGAAGAGAGAAGAAGAGATCAAATATAATGAAGGCATGCTCTCACCTTGTATGGCTCCTCTCCAAGTCGGACAGTCCGTGCTTCTTTCAGCCACGTGTCTCTGGAATGGAGTGTGTGCACACAATCCCTGAAGAGGAGGAAAATCAAAAGATTATCTCATCAAGTGTTTATTCATGTAACACCAGAAGATTGTCCATTTGAGATAAGAAAAGGACAATCTGAAATTCTGTCTGACGGTCGTAGAAAATTAATTGAGAGAGATGAAATAGAAACTGAAATTCTTTATGAAAATAGAACAGTGATTTCCAAATGGGTTTATCATGATTTATTCCCAGCAAAACATAAACTACACAGTGTGATGAAAATGTCACATTTTAGCATTTAATAAAAACTACTATTTAGTTTGAATTTGATGGCACTAACAGCTCAAAAAAGTTGGAAAAGAGTGATGTTCACTATTCTGTGGCATCCCCTCTTCTTTTAGAAGAGATATAGGTTCCCATTCTTGAGATCTGCTGCTGGCACCATAATGATAATGACTGAATATTCTCCATAAAATGGTAAAATATTTCAGCTTCGAAATAGCTAATATATACCCGATATACCTAATATGCTCTATGGGGAATAAAATATGGGTTTGTGAGATTTGCAACTCATTGCATTCAGCTTCTGTTTACAGAGTCCTAAGGTTTTGCTTTTGCAATGGGAGTTGTACGTGTAAAAGGCTCTGCTGAGGTTCCATTGAATCATAGCAAAGGAAGAAGATGAAGAGAGTTGCTTTTATACCAGAGTATGGAAATGATTCCAGCAATTACACCAACGATTTCAGTCAGCTCAAGAAACAATCTCCAGGAGACATGTTGTACAGATAATAATAAGTAGCTAACATGCAATAGAAAATTAATTTCAAAGGTTAAAAAAACAAAAAGACAACCACAATGAAAACCTCCCTCAATTTTTTATACATAAATTCCATGTTTAGATTATTAATACTGTGAAACATACGGACAGAAATTTGAGAAAAGCATTTCTACAAGCAAAGGTAAAAGGGGGATCCCCAAACTTTCCCTCTTTTCCATTTACAGAAAATTAAAAAAAAAAAAAAGATCAGAATTGGAAACCTCATAATATGATGTGTTTGTATTTTATAACTGAAAATATACAGTTTTCTAAACCAAAAGGGATTTATGCGGCCCGATTGTTATGGTTATTTTATGTGCACACTGATTTCACATTTTATTACTGAACAGACAAATTCAATTAAAGCAGTGAAATACTCAAAAACCATTCAATATTAGTTTTAAAGCAGATCAATGCAACTCTGGGTATGTTTACCATGCAGTACACACCCCAAAGCTGTAGGGGGAGCTCCATAGCAAAAATAGGCGACAGACAAAGAAGAATGTTGTAAAGCATATAGTAAAAGTAATTATCAAAGCAGTATCAAAGCAAAAAACGAATCGCAGATGAAACATGCATATCTGTCCAAAAGGATTTACGACCGGTAGTCTTGTGTATCGCAAGACTTCCAAACCAAAGCAAACGCGAGCATCAATGGGCAAAACTGCAAGTGCCGTTTTGCGTATCGGGAGACCCGATAGAGGAGGGAATGTCAGCTTTTTCATCAGAACAGGTCAGTCAAGCACAGTAAATACTTCCAAGAAGCTTTATGACTATGATAATGTTGCATAGATCCTCTTTAAAGAAAAGATAATTCACAAATATTGAAGACTAATTCCACCTCTGCCCTGTTAATACAACTTCTTAGCCAATTTATTTCTATATTCACTGGTTCTTCTGAAATATGTATTTAGTGCTTTGTCATCTTTATATTAGGGGGACCTGACTTTAACAGTAAATAATTATTTGAAAATACGTCAAAACTACAGTTTCAAGCAAAACTGTGTGACCATCAGGTGACGACAACGTTCAAATCCAGGATTAAATTCTGCAAGTCATGTGCATTTAGAAAATGTCCGGTTTTCTTCCAAATAAAAAAAGCTGGTTCTCAATATTAAAATTTTACTAAGACTTTTTCTTTTTTTTTAAACAACAACAACAAAACTATCAACTATGATTATATGTGCACAGATACTTTGTACACAACACAATTTTTCAAATAAAGTGGGAAGCTTCACCTTCATAAGCAGTCTCTGAAATTCAAAGGATTATGATATTCTGTAGGCCATCCAGTAATTTAAATTTCCACATCCAAACCCAGCTCCAAAACTAGGTCAAAACAACCGACTTCACTCAACATCAAAGGTTTGCAACTTTCCCAGTGACACTGCTGCATAAATCAGCATTTACAATGAGAACAAACTGGGTTAGCGCAGAATACAATGTAGAAGCTCCTTTCAGTGAAACATATCCATGATGGTGGCACTGACCTGGAGTACACCGGCTCTCCTCTGCAGTATCCCAGCACGGTGGCGGAGGAAGGATAGAGGGCCTCGTACTTCAGCAGGTGTCTCTTTAAGGCGTACAGAGGGTGGTTCTTATATTCTGCTATGGATGTTGGCATTGGTTTGCTCAGAAGCTTATTCTGGAGCTGGAAGGGAAATAAAACAGGGAAAATACAGCAAGTTGAAATTTTATCTTTCAGCTGGCAAGGAGATCATTGGTTTTCATGTTTTATTAGTCTTTCTCATGCAAACTGCTGTCAGATCACTGTATGTGAAAAAACCTTCCAGTGAGAAATATCACCTTTTAATTTAGAGAAAACGAAGCACAACTACACAAACTTATCAAGTTTACTTTTGTTTATTTTGAAGGTACTATGTTAAAAGTTAGAGTGGAACACATGAGCCAGCCATCCTCTATGCAGGGGACACATAAGCCCATAAGCTCCACACTCAGTGGAGTATTTCAGTTTTTCATTCAGGTAAAAAATCTATCTTTAAGAGAAACAATTTAAAGGACAAAGAAAGAAGCGCACACAAATAAAACTGTCTTCATGTCGTCATACTTAAAGCGAGAAGTGTTTCATAGGGTGCATGTTGGTGGTAGAACTTGTGTCTGACATTGAACGAACCTCCTTCTCCTCCTTTTGGTCCTTCTCATCCTCTGGTCCTAAGAAGGGCTCGAGGGTTTCTTCCCACCATTCCTCGTCCACCCGCCTCTTCCGCGACGACGTCATCCATGTAGGGTCATACTTCTTTCCCAGGTCCTTCAGAAAGCCGTTTCCGTCCACCGCTACCACGTAAGTCACCGGTGCTGTTGCATTCTGGGAGCAGAGGTGAGGCATCCCAACTCCATGCTCCACGTCAACACAAACCCAGGACGATGTTTTCTCTAGGTACACCTCCAACCACTCGTCCGCCCCAGGCCCCTCCTTCTTTTTCCCGCTCCTTCTCTTTGTGATGTTGCTTGTCACCTCTTCATCTTCATCCTCTTCCTTCCATCCCTCTGACTCACTGTCCTCTTCTTCTTTTAGCTGATCTTTTTTCTTACCACCACTCCTTTTCTTTGCAGCTGGAGCATTTTTCTTGTTGGTCCCTTTGCCTTTCCCCTTCCTCTGTTTCGCAGATTTCTCCCCTCTTTCTGACTCCTCGCTGTCATCCTCACTGCTCGCCTGGAATTCCTCTGCATCACTGACCTCCTCATCCTCACCGCCTTCGCTGTTGCTCTCCTCTTTGTAGCTGACTTTTGAAGCGACACTGCGGCGTTTGGAGTTTTTTGGTCTCTGGCCGGTTGAAAGTGCAGGTTTCTCCTCTTCCTCCTCCTCCTTAGTCTCTTTCCTTTTGGCTTTCTTTCCTCTGCTGCTCGGTTTAACGTTCCCTCCTGCAGCGGGTCTCTTTGAGCCTGCAGAGACTTTCTGCTCTGGTGAGTTGGTCTTGGTGGTGTCTCGGCTTGCTTGGCTCTTTTCTGAGGTACCAGCAGATGTTCTAGTCCCTTTACACTGGAAAAATGGCAGATATTTACAATATATTTATATATAAAGCGGAATTAAAACAAATTCTATATATACTAATGTTGCTATGAGCAGAAATATGTATAGAGAAGTAGCAGTGTTTTATCGACAATTTAAAAACATATAAAGATTTCTTTAGCAATTTTCTCATTCACTGTATCAGTTGAATACTTTTTTTGACTAAATGCATTGCGAAATAACTATGCTGGATACACTAAATTCTAAAGTTAAGTATTGTGTTTTTATTGTCAAGATATCCTTTAAAAAGTACTTTCAACATGTTATAACAATAGACTTTTAACACATTTATGAATAATATAAACCAAAATTTATAGCCTGATCTACTAGAATTAACATACATATTAAGNNNNATTTGTGTTAGAGATTGGTAATCTAGATTGGATCAGTATAACAGCTACTTTTACAATAATAATGAGCAAAAACTAACAAGTGGAGTTGTTAGCTGAACTTATTGGTTCGTTTTGGAAAACAAGTCATTTTAATGTCGACATTATCTCAATGAATTTCTCTTTTAATAAGTTGGAGCTTTTCATTCTACATGAAACACCTCATCCCTTTGGTCTTTTTTATGTTGTACTGATGCCTTATGCAGCCTAACTAGAATCAACTTGCTAGTATTACATGTGTTCACCAGCAAGCACTGCTTTAAAAAAGGACAAATAAAATCTTGTGCTTGTACCTTTTCTTTTTTTTTTTTTGTACCTTTGCTGATGATGGTTTGAAAGGAATCGGCTGCAGTGATAGGACAAGTCGGCAGAAGAGCTGCAGAGACCTCAGGACCAAGAGGAAAAGCTGCAAGAAGCACAAATAAAAGAGGGGAAGAGATTATTTCTCTGATTTCTTCTCCCTTATAAGGCACTTCAGTTGTGAAGGGAAAAACTACCAACGTGAGTCATCTCCTGGTGGTCTCGCGCAGAGAGGCTTGCTAGCCGCCTCGCCAGGAGAGCCCGCAGGTCCGGACGCTCCTCACAGGGAAGGCTGGGGTTAAGAGTGAACGTTGCTTTAAACCTGAAAGGGAAGAGAGGGCTAAAAATGGCCACAAAATCAAAAGATACACAGAGTTTCCCATTACGAATGGGATAAGAGTAATTTTACACATTAGACAAGAATCACCAGGCTCTGGCATGCAGCTTGCTTTTCAGAGGCACAGACCATTTGAGCAATCCAGAGAGGTAGTTTTGGTCGGTGCGCTCCTTGGTCACCATGGAGAAGTGTGCAGGCAGCAGGGACAGAGTGACGGCCAGCAGGTCTGGTTCATTACACACACTGTTGCGAAACATGCCATTGGCTATAAGGCACATGAGGTGGACCTGAGGAACCAATAAGAGGCTGATGAGGATCCCAGAACCTGCTGTACTGACAGATCAGAGGAAAGACAGAGCAACAGCATATAGTAGTGTTTTCACCTTGTGTATGTCGATCAGCTGGTCCTTCTGATACCGCTTTACCATTCGCCTCAAGTAAGTCTCAAACTCTGCCTGCCTCTTCTTTCTGACCAATCAGAAACAGAGAATATGTTAATGTAAATAAAAGACACAAATATCTGCAGTCTAAGTGTGTGCAAATGGAGATAATACAGTTTGTATAAATACATGATAAACACTGCAAAATTGTATGAGACATCAGGATTGTAGCAGGTTTCGCATTCAGTTAGAAGATGGAGGATGTCTCCAGGGTTGTCTGGATCAATTCTGCTATGGGTTTATTTTTTCACAATAATAAATTTTTGATGAAAAACATTTTTTGAGCTATAAATAAAACCTTCAAACTCATATCTTGCAAGGAAAGATTGTCGGACATATTCACTCACTGCTTTCTGACTTCTGGAGTCTCGATCTCAATCTCTACAGGCTGAGATGGCAGGACCGGCTCAGGTGGTCCAACTGGACCCAGGGGCTCTGCTAGCTCTGATTAACACACAAAAACACACCCACACACAGATTTTACTTCCATTTCCCACTGTACTCTCACCATACCAAAGCCCTTCTGAAAATGATGTTCTTGCTTGGTCATACAGTGTTCATTAACGTTTATTTATAGACATTATCTCACACATTCAGGTCTAGAGCTACCTTTTTTATATTTTCACATCACTTACCTTCCACTTCCTCCCAGTCGTCCTCATCCTCACTGTCGTCAATCTCCTCCTCTTCTTCTTTCTCTGGTTTCTTGGTGTTTGCTTCAACTATGGGTGGTCCCGAAGTCTCCATATCAAAGTCATTTTCGCTGTCAGCCTCCTCCTTAACCGGTGACTGAAAGTACTTACTGGTTTTAACATCAGAACTCTTGCTGGATTTGGAAGAAGTGGAGTTCCTCGCAGGTTGTTTAGAGGACATGCGTGGCTTGGGATTAACCTTCCTCTTAAGCTTTTCCTCTGTTTCAGTGAGGTCATCAGCTGGATGATAAAAAAAGATTTTTCAGATTATAATTTTGGCTCAGCACGATGCAGTTTAGCTTCAGTTTAACCATTTTACACCTGAAATGAACAGTTCATGATAAATATTCCCGTATTGTCATTTGAAGCTTTTCATATTTCCAAACAATCAACTCTGTAAGTGTAAAGCAGAACTTTATGTCAAGAAATACTTGTAGAATTGTGTAAATGTAGAATTAATACTGAACACTGAAAATTAATAAACAATAATTGAAAGTAATCTTACTATATGTTTGGGAATGGCAACGTCTTATCTTATTATGACAGAATGTAGCTCATCTCAAACAGGATCTCAAGTTTTTACACATCAACAGAGCAGCATCCAAATTAATGCTCAAATACAAATTATTACAAAGAACACATCAGAGCAGCAGGACAATTGCTGTAATCTACGTACACATTTCAATAATAACAAACGATAAAACCAGCCAAGCAAGAGAAGCAAAAACAGGTCTCCAGAATGACATATGACACCATGCAGATGTGTAAAAAAAAACAACAAAACAAAACAAAAGTACTACAATATTGAATTTCCCTCTGGAAATAATAATCTTTTTCATTCATTCATTTCATGTCTAAATGATGCAGAGCTCACTTCATGTTAAAAGCAGAAACATGATAACACCTGTGAGTCTCTAAGTCAGATTCATATTTTGATGAAGTGGGACACAGATGTGCATCTGGGCCAGTAGATTCCCTCCAGTAACCATGCACATCATCCATCCATGCACCTGCACTCTGAGAGCTTACACAGGGCCTTTTCCATGGCAACACTCACAGAAGAGCAACACAACACGGGTCACACAATATGGTCAAAACATTCATTTCTAACCACTAGTTTGTTTATTTGTTTGTTTATTACTTGGTTCCCCATTCGCTTGCAGCCACCAGCTGCAGGTATTCCTCCTTGGTTCTGTTTGGTAAATACAGTAAAAAAAAATAAATAAATAAATAAAAAAAAATATATATATATATATGTACATTTAAATATTTATAAA
>JBBDHI010000014.1:18484903-18495514 GCA_037177115.1 Craterocephalus stercusmuscarum
GAAAAAGGTTTTAAAACAATATCCTGCTAAACTTATTTTTGATAATATGTTCCTTGTCCATTGTGGTGGACACACAAGTCAAAAACCGTGAGATTCAGCTTAGACAATACAGTGTTTACAGCAAAGGCAAGCATTAATATATAAAAAAAAGTCTCTCACCATGCTTGCGGTTCTGCCCTTAATGTTCATGTCAATACAACACGACCCAAATAACCCACTGCTGCCTTAAGTAGTAAGTACATGTATTAGCATAAAAATCTAGTACAAGTACTATGATGTATTACGAGAACTTCACCAGAGCAATGACAAAAGTACCATCATCTCCTAATTACATCAAGTATATTGTGGACCACGTGGCTTTAAGTTGGGAAAGAAACACAGAAGAGATGCTGCAGTCAGCAGTCATTCACTTAATCAGTAAAATATGAGTTCACATTCAGAAACTGTGTCCAGACTCCTTGTTCAGAACCTAAATGTTTTTTGCTGAAAACACAGTAGTTATGACATGAATAAGCAGTGGACTGTTACTGCTCAGCACGACAAGACAAAAATACCCTGATGTGATCCAGGTGTCATTTCTGGGAGTTTGTTTTCAATGCAAATATTACATTTCAAATAAATGCAGAACTTCTAGGTATCCCCATTTCCCAAAGATGCCAAAAACCACAGTCTGATTTATTCATGACATTTATTGGTTCAATCAACTTGGTGAAATGCCAGCAACAACGGATCTTTAAGTAATTCCACAATTTCAAATGGGTTTTGATGCTGAGTTCTGCTGTACATAAATTATTTCTTTAGAATGGCTGAACTGAAGCTGAACCAATATCAGTCAAATAATGGCAATGAGCAGTCTGCAAACAACATCGAAATGCCTGGAAATAAAATTTACTCATTTTCATGATTTGTTTTAATCCATTACTGATTCTAAAAATGTTTTCGATCCTTTACATTTAATTAATGTGTGTTAGTTGCAGTAAGTGATTCCATTAGGGCAGAGAGATGTGGAAAATGTCTACAGGAAAACACAACAAGAGCTAAATTATTGATTAAAAGGCAATTTAATGATCATTTAAATACTTAAGATTAATTCGATTCAAATTAACATGAATTCTTGAGTCACAACCACAAGAGACGAAAAGTCTTTCTGAGCAGATCTGAGCTTGAGCTCACCGTGGACACATTACCTCTGACAACAGGCTGGACAAGTACAGTCCCAAACGTTTGGACACACTTTCCCATTAGATTTAATGGGAAAGTGTGTCCAAACCTCTCACTGGTAGGGTAAGTTGACTCACCCCAATAATTCTACTTTACTCACTCAATCCCACATGAGAAACTCTAACTAGCTATATGGCTGATCTTACCAAATATATCCAAACAGTGACCAGATTTTCTGTCCCACCCAGGCTCAAAATAATAAACCCTTAGTAACAAAAAACCTTTGTTCTGTTTTAGAGCCACAACAAATGTTTACATTTTAGCCTGTGACATGCACTTCACACAGACTCATGGAAGCAGCAGTGTTCCTGACTTTTTCTCCACAGGATGTTGGATTATTCTGTCACAGAGGGAGGGAGAAATGTTTACAAGCTGATGGTGCCACAGTATTAGAGGAGCAAACTTGTGAGTTTAAGGGTTAAAGCTTCTTTTGAGCTGATGTGAGAGAATCTGAGTGAATAAAGTTAATTACAGTCTTCACTAACTGAACTCTATGCAGCATCCATCGCCATCTCAAATGGCTTCCAATGACATAGAGACTGTTTTTGAACAAGCACACATGCTGAGCAAAGTGAATAAATAAACACGTAAAAGAGACAAGACACTCCCACCTATCTAATTTAGCCTGCAGTGAGAGAATCTGTTGCATAAGATTAAAAAATAGACTTTCTGTTCCTGTGCAAAAGTCCTGTGAGCAGTTTATTCTTGCCTCTCCAGGGACAGAAATACTGCCCCCATCTGGGTGAAGAGGTTAGTGCAATCTTTACCACGCAGGCTGGACGGATAACACACCCCTCAAACTAAAAAGTGGAAAAAGAAATGGATCAATCCCACCTTTTTTTTAAGGAAATGTTTGAGTTTTTTGTGTGTGTGTATGTGTGTGTTTGTGTGTATCCAGGGCACACGAGTCTCCAAAAATAATCAGTTTGTTTCTTCACAACTTTATCAGAGATAAAAAGAAGAAGAAAAAAAAACTCATCCTCAAAAGTCAAGTGAACGGATGACTTTGAGACCTCACAACACAAACAAGGCCATCTTCAAATGATGCACAGAAGAATTATGAGTAGAAATCATCCAGCATGCCAAGCAGCGATCTTTCCAGGACTCCACACAGTACACTTAAGTCTATCGCTGCGTGTGTGTGAGGGCTACCTGCGCAGGGGTTACGTTGCTTGCCAAGATCCTTGTTCAGGATCAGCTTGATGTTACATTTTGCAGTTGTGACATGTGTTCGGACCAAGTAGGCGGTGTTACTTGCAGATTGCCTCCAGAGCATCCAAAGTGCGTTTGATGTCACGGATCTGCGCAGCCAGGGTGTGTATAGGCTGCATGGAGCGATCCAACTCTTCACAGCGAGCCATCAGTGTGTACATACCCTACAAAACAAGAAATACACAGAAATAAAAAAATGTTAATAAACCATGATGTAAACCTGATAATGGCTGCCCATTTTGGCTTTGATAAAAAAACATTTTTACTTGTAGTACGAAGCTTTGGTGACAGGGCATCTAAAGGCTTAATGATAAAGACATTCAGCTAAAAACAGGCACTTATTGTTTTAAGTAAAATAAACACACTATCCATCACCTTAATACTCATGTCTACAGACTCTCCCAGGCTGTCAACGGAGTCTCTGTAAGTCTGGATGTAGCCCACGCTCAGAGCTGTCATCTAGATAACGGAGAAAAGAAAATCTGTTACTAAGACCGCCGAAAAGACACAATAAGACATACAAGAGAAACAACAGTAAAGCAACAAAAGAGCATAAAAGGACATTGTACTATAAATACTATATGATCATACCGACACACAAACTGCGATGAAATGTGAGTCTTAAAGGAGCTATACCTGATATTATGTTCGGCTATTTTAGTTAGCGATAGCGGCTAGTTTTTAGCTTTGGCGTGACGCTCTCTCGGCCAATGGGGTTAGCTTCCAGAACTTCCAGATTCTGAATGAGTGTCACGCCAAAGCGAAAAACTAGCCGCTATCGCTAACTAAAATAGCCGAACGTAATATCAGGCATAGCTCCTTTAAGACTCACAACAGAAAAATGAAGTTGACCATTCGATGACACAACCAACAGAGTTTCAGATTTACATTCTGGATGGTTCCATTGAGGCTTCGCATCATCATCTCCACACTTTGCGCCACCTCCTGGGTGTGTCTCTGGAGGTCCAATAAGACTGTAGGATCGATTGGTGGGATATCCGCTGGTTTCCGTGACAACCCTCGGCTTCGGTAGATGGGGCCTGAACAGTCCGCTGGTAAGATATTATGATGGTCAAATTAGATCGATCTATATAAAAGACAGCTTTTTATTTATTTTTTGAAAGTCAATAAAGGAGAATAATGAACATATTTTAGGAACAAATGCAAACTCCTAAAAAGTTTATTTCTTCTTTTGCCGATATCCTTGGTAAAGACAAATTAATCACTGCCTGTCAGAACTGATTGTTCAGTTTAAACTGACTAATGAATTATTTATTCCAGCACAATGTTCCCAAGAGCAAATCAGGCACAGATGGAAAAGGTAGAAGGCAGCTCAAGCCATTAACAGGCACAGTATGTAAGCAGGCAAATAATAAAACATCACTCCACAGAAATTAGGTTAAAGAAGACATCAACACACACACACACACACAGAAGATTTCCCATGAAGCAACAAACTAAGCCATAGAAAACCCCAGCTGCAAGTGAATAAATCCGTGAATACACAACACATTGGGTGGTTAGTAAATTAACAAAAAAAAACATTTCAGTCTTTGAAAGCATTCTGTCAGGCAGTGGCGGGACCTCAATAATAAATCCTTCCAGTCTAAACAAAGTGTGAGTCATCCATCTTAATCGAATCAAGAGGTAGATGGAATGAGCTGCCACGGAGGGCATATTGACTGTGTTACTATGTTTAATTGAATGGCTAGTTTAGCTGACACTCTCATCCACAGGGGTTTGAGAGTGAAGGGCAGCATTTCGGTGTTTTCCAGCAGGAAAGTCAGACAATACAGATGGCTGCTAATGGACAAGCTACATTAGGTCAGCCTACTAAACCTTCGGAGATTATTTAATTTTTGGAATAACTTTGTGTATGTCCTCTTATCTTTGATGTATTTTACTTTTGCCAAAAGTTCATTGAAGATGACAAACGACTTCTTGAGCAAAAAACCTTAGATTTAGCTTGGGAGAAAACATTAATCTTGCAATCATTACAACACTTGTTTTATCTGTTTACTCTGCTCCCCCAGAAAGAAACAATATGGCTCAGCTTTCTTTTTATATATATCTGGACAACATACACAAATCTACAAGGTCTAAATCCTGTACTAAAACACAGGATTTTAATTTAATTTAACTTTTTACTCACAATCGCTGCAGTCCAAACTGGGCTTGGAGCTCATTTTGATCTTCTGCTCCAAGTTCTTGGTGATGAAGTTGGTAAGGTCCCCTTCATGGCTGACAGTTCCCTCTAATTCAAGAGCTGAAGAGATCGTTGCCCGTCGGCCCTCTGACTGGCCACTTCTGCCCCCTCCTCTGGGTCCTGAACCACCTGTGAAGAACAAGTCAACATCATCAACCTATGGTTAAAAAAAAGTTTGAATAAAAGACAAGATCAAATATGGAGACATTTCATAATAAAAAAAATATATATATAAATAACAAAAATGTTTTCAAAGAGAGTAGTAAAGAACCAAACATTAGGAGGCACATGAACTTGTGATAAATATCTACCCCCACATGCTTGGCTTATTTCATCCAGGCTCTTGCTGTCCTGCATCCCTCGAACATTGCGGACCCAGACCTGGGCCATAATGTGAGGAGGGCAAGGCGTGTCATCTGAGGGAAGTAGAGAAGGTGGAGAAGAGGAAGAGGAGGTACTGGGGCCGGGGGCCGAGGATGAATAGTGTTGTGAAGACTGTAAAGAGCCAGAAGAGGATGTGATTAACAAAAACATAACACTGCTAATCCAACACACAAAATGCATGTTTTCTCTTCCTATGACAGCCACTTAATCTTAGTTTTGTCTTGTCTCATTAAGTCATTATTCTAACCAAAGCTTTAACAAAATGTCTAAGTAAAAGCTAAGGTTAAAGGGCTCAACTGCACTAATTTGCACTGGTTTCACTTAAGATTGTGCTCAGTATTGTGTATTGTGTGCCTTCCACTCTCTGGTACTCACAATCTAATAAAGCTGAGATGAGAAACGGTCCTACGTTTCACTCACCCCCATCTCTGTTCTCCTTCCTGTGTGCCGCTTCCGCCACTTTTTTTCAGTCTTCTCATCATCCTCATCATCTTGTTTCTCCTTGTCTCCATCCTCTCCCTCCTCTTCGCGACTATCAGTGCCCCCCTTTGCACAGTCTGCCTCCGTTTGCTGTCTGTCTGCCGTGACAGGGCCTGCCTGCTGAAACGAGTCTCTCGACTCTCCGTGCTTTTCTGAATCCCACATGAGAACAGCATCAGATGCATCTACAGTTTTAGAGGCCTCAGGAATGTCTGTGTGTCTGCATTCTGATTCTGAGTCTTGTGAGCTTGTCTCAGCAGCAAAGAAGACGTCTGCCCCATGAGGACTGTGTAATGATAAACTTGATGTTCTCTCATTAATGTTTGTCTCTATCTCAAGATGGCTTTTCCCATCACAAACTCTGTTTTCATTATCGACATGGTTCTCTGCATGTATATCAGAATCGTCCGTCGATGCTTCCCCAGGACCTGGTAATCTGCTCCCCCCACATTTCACAGAGACTGGTACATGAGGGCCATTCTCAAAAGCAACAGGTGATGCCACTCCATTAACTGTTTCTGGCACTTCGGTGCCAGTCACAGGGGAGAGACTCATCCCTCCGCCTGCTGACAAAAAAAACAAAAGAATATTAGTAGAAAACTTCTCCACGCATCACTCTGCTTTTCAAATTCTTTATTAATTTACAGCAAAAATATTTCCTGCCAAATAAGGATGTATAAGTAAATAAATCTCTTCTGACAAACCATCAAATGAGTTATGCCGAATTTGATGGGCTTCATGCTATATGAAAACAAGGTAGAAATACTGTAAAGTAGATTAAATAATAGTAAAATAGAGTCATTTTTTAAGGTCTTAGTCTGAACTAAAGCTTGCCAATGGAGCATTTGCCAGACAGCATTTCATTATTGACCAATTGTGTATTCTGATCTGTATTATATTTATCCACATTTTCCCCTACAACACAAATAAATTCAATACTTAATCATTTTCTGGTGTTGTATATATATATGTGAAGGCAGTTATGATTAGCTGAAAGTAACAAAGACAAGAAGCAACTACATAGATGTCAGTATTGTAAGGCTCAGCAATCTTTTTGAAATTTTGGGCAACAGGCCAAGTGTTGACTTTAAACTGTATTTACAATCAATATAAAGCATTGTATTTGTTCAATTACAAAATCAACTAAATAGTTAATGTATCCAATAACCATGCAGACACAACCGTAGTTAAAGGTGGTTTAGGGAGTTTTTTTTAATTATATTTAAAGTTAAGCATGTAGAAGACGGAAGTTGCACGTGATGGGGATCTACACAGGTGTGCAACAGCAATGTCGCTGTCGCCGTTTCAGATTTGGTGAGCCATGGATTCATTCCCAACTTCCAGATCTTAACCTAACTGGTTCATCATATACAGGTCTGAATCCCGCTGATGGCTAGCTGTAGTAAGGCTGCAACACTTACTCTTCACACTTCATAATTATTATTGGTGTGGAATGACGTGATATTTTAATGCTTAACTTAACACTGTTGAGACTAATTTATATTAGATCAAATCAGTTAAAACATCTTGCCCTCTATTGAGACAGCAGCCGATAAGAATTAGATTACGAAAAATAGAGACTAAGACATAAAGGGGGGAAGAATTGCTGCCTGCCGGCTTTGAGGAAGTTGCTGCACTGCTCCCTTTAGCCGCCTTGCTAGCTCGCTGACAGCAGCGTATGTTGTGATAACGTTAGCTCTCGGGGCCTCTATTCTCTCAGTTCTGTCACCACTCACCTATAATTGACTGACACTGTTGCGAAATATAATTTATTTACATATTTTATTAATAACTATTTTTAAATGTTCATACAGTGACTCAGTAAATCTAAATTTATCGATTAAAACACTCACCAGAGCAGTTTCAATCCTTCAAGATAACAGCAACAACTGAGTCCGATAAAATAATTCTTCCCCACATGTCCTAAAAGAAGAGTTCCGCTTTACAAAAGGTGTTTTGGGCGATGCTGCGGGGAATGTTTTTTTGTTTGGTTTGTTTTATTATTTTTATTTAAAAAGAAAAACAGTTTAACTCATTTTTCTTTTCTAACTATATGGCATGGATTGTTGTATTTATTTTATGCAATTTCCAAAACAAATTCAATGAGTCATTGTTGCATATGTGTACCTGAGAGAACCAGTTTATTAATGATTGATGCTATGGCCTTTTATAACAGTGTTTATCAGTATCATTTTTATATTGTGAGTGAAAAAAGACCTGAGTTAATTGTCCTTGTCCACTTCAGCTGGGTTTATAATGCATGTGCCTCTGTTATCCCAACAGATGGAGACAAACACCATAAGCCCTCAGGGTAGAGCCTCCCTAGACTGCATATTGCATGATGGGGATCTTGTCTTGCCAAATGGCATTCCATGTTCTTCTCTCTGTGCACTCTGGTTTCCTCCCACAGTCCCACATAAATATGGATATTAGATTAATTAGTGATCCTAAATCAAACCTAAGAGTGTGGTCATGTTGTTTTCCTGTGTGTTGCTGTCAGGCAAGATAAGTTTCACCCCCACCGTGACCCTAGAAAATGAATGTAAGTTATATTTCAGCTGACAATGAAACAACTTAACAGGAGGCTTAAATAATTAGAAAACCCCAGTTTGATCTGTGTGCCTCCAAGGTGGAAAAAAAGCTAGTCTCTGGACCGTTATAAATCATTGAATGTGGTAACAAATGACAAACACAGTAAAGGGAGATGGAGCATTCAAAACCACAATGCCACCACATCTAAAGGTCTTGTAAAATTTCTAATCCAACCCATCTATCCAAGCCAGCTGCACCATGTCTCTCAGTGGGGATTCTTTCTTTTATCCTATTAGTTTTCTCCATGTGTGACATACACCAAAGACTTCAAAACCCACCTGAAGACACCTTCGTCTTAGGAAATAAGCAATTAAGTGTGCTCCTTTACCTGACTATATTTCTTGTTGATGGTTTGTATTATTATCAGAGAGGCTATTTTAACATATAAGTAACAGACAAAAAAGGCATTAGTAAGGGAAATAACGGGTACAAAGCAAATTGAGAGCATGTGGCTCCTTACAGAAGTGGTTTTTCATTATGGAAGCTGGAGACTGTGTACTTCATGTTGGTGGCCAAAATGACAGCATTAGACTGTAAATCAGATTTACACTAATCACAGCTATTAATTGTATCCAAGTTTAAAGGGAAGTCATATGACTTGAGTTGAGCATGTTCCTTTTAAATAAGGAAATATGAGAAATGAAGATTAATTTAGCATTTTCCACTTCTATTATCTCACAACAGCCTAAAAGTGAAAGTTGGAGCTGGATAAACATGACAAGCGTTTGTATGTCTATTAGTTCCATTTTTTTCATTTGACACAGGCCTGTCAGATGGATTTTGATCAGTACCACTTTTCATGTTCAAATGTGCTCGTTTCAGCTAACTTCAAACACCTTTCTGCAAACCGCTTTCTCAAAGCAGTTGCCTTCAGCTTGCCATTTGTTGACCTGAAGCTCCTTTGAAGTGGGATGAAATAGCCCAGAGATAATCAGCTGATTATTTCCAAGCTATTTTATATCACTTCATTTTAGTTATGTCCAAACCCGGACCAAAAATGTCCTAAATGCCCCCTTTCCCTTTTTAAAACAAACAAACAACAAAAAAAACAGCCCTATCTGTTTATGCCTAATGAATAGCTAACAATGGTGTTTTTTAGCTAATCGCCCTAAATACGTTTAACAGACTCTTTCAATCATTCATTCCCTTTTGTCCATTTAAGAACTATTTTTTTCAGTTATTAATACTCGAATTAGTTAATCTTTCACTTCCTGCTTTTCTACCACAGATCTAACCCCTGGTCACCCTGCTCTGGGGAGAACCGCTGTAAACACATATTTTGGTATATTTTAGCAGTTATGCACTCAAGCAACACATCCAAAGTGTGATTTGTTCTGTTTTAATTTCAACAAATGTAGCTATTGAATAAAAGGGGCATTTGGGTTTTCAGCTGTTGGGGAAAATGGAGTGATCGTGGATCTGGAGGGAGTTGAGCTGGGTTGGTTCTGGGAGCAGAGGCAAAGACGTGGGACTCTGGTCCAGGAGACGGTCGGGCTCACACTGATTATTATTTGACTTTGTAATCTGCTGAATAAACTGAGTCATAATGTGGACATGGTTAGTTCAGAGCTGAGACCAGCTAACCTGGTCGGCCGGTGTGGATGAAGGACGTTCTGCCAGAACTTGCACCTTTGCCAAATAGGAGTCGAGAGGTCATTTGAGGTCACGTATCAAACCACAACACAGCGCTACACAGAAAATTCTCACCACAAACTCAGAAACAGACAAAACTTGATGCTTGTTGGGTTTGAGCGTTCACTATCAATACCATCAAAGTATATTTTGACTGGAGTTCAGTTATTTAAGAATCTAGTGGTGTATTACAAACTAAGACAGTTCAGCATTATGCGGTATGGATAAAAAAGTTTATGTGGAAAGGTATCATTGACTCGGAATGGCTGGTGTAGAGGAAAGTCAAGATCCAGTGTTTACATAGGAAAGGGG
The DNA here is from genome assembly GCA_037177115.1 of Craterocephalus stercusmuscarum. Lineage (NCBI taxonomy): Eukaryota > Metazoa > Chordata > Actinopteri > Atheriniformes > Atherinidae > Craterocephalus > Craterocephalus stercusmuscarum. Next base: position 18,494,943 of record JBBDHI010000014.1, read on the forward strand.
ATTATTAAATGTCTGTTGAAATGCTAAATGTCTTAAGAATATTTTTATAAACCGATGGATTAAGTCCAATAAACTTATCTGAAGCACTTGAATATTTGGACAGACAGTCTGATTCATCATGAGAACTTCACTGAAAACGATACATCGATTGGTGGTACATTGGTGGACAAGCCTCCTATTGCACCTACAAGGCACTTTTATGAGCAAAATGGTGTAAAGAAGTCTCTGTGGTTGACTGAACAGATGGAAAGAAGTCAGAGGTTGCATGAGTCATTCTGTGTGACAAATGCTAAAGGCTTTTCCTTTCATTAGCCAGCAGGGCCGTGTAGCTCTGTGACTGTTTCTGGTGCATTGTTCAGCTGTGCCATATGTTTTACTGAGTGATTTGTAAGACTGCGTTTATTCAGAACCAATAAATATGAAGCCACTTTGAGCCACTAATTATGTGTAAGCTGTTTTGTTCCACAGTGTGTTTGAGCCAAATTTCTTTGCTTTAGTTGTGAAGATCAGATCTGGTTCATGAAAATGTCTTACGATAAATATTTGAATGGACAAACCACACATTTCTAATC
>JBBDHI010000014.1:18574997-18585538 GCA_037177115.1 Craterocephalus stercusmuscarum
TTACTGGTGTATACAGAGAAATTGTATCATTTCACTCACCAAACACACAACAAACCTACTTCATTTGTCACGGTAGCAGTAACATAAACATGACTTCCAAATTAACAATATTGGAAGGTGCAGCAGTGTCATACTCAAGTCATCTATGCTCTTATCCTGATCACACCAACCTTAGATTTAGCCAGGAATGGTGGTGAACACACTCACTGTGGAAAAAACGATCTTTCTCAGTCCATCATCTTAAGAGTTTAGTTTAATCTGCAGTCATTTCTGGAGCAGTAATACATAATGCAATCGTACTTCAACTAAAATATATCTGCCATTGCCAAGAAAACATTAAGGCAATGCACCAAGAATAAAACAAATACACATTTGTCACTGACAACATCCAGACACACTTTCCTACGTGACACAAGGTTCGTCATGTCAATGCTAGTTGTGCTACTGAGCTAATAACTGAGTATTATCTTAAATGTCTTTGGACTGGAGATCAAAGGGCAGTTTAGGAACATTATTTGCCAATTCACCAAAACAACCAGAACATATCTAAATAAATTCGGACTCAATTTAAAAATTGAAGTGTTTAGTATGCCAATTTATTTTCTGAATACATATATCAGTGCTGTGAGCTTGTCATGTCTAGGTAACATTTAAACCTCAACCACAATTCTTAATCAAAGATGCATTTCTCTCCATCAAATGCAAAAATACTGCAATTAAAGTGAGGACAGCAGATAACCTACACATGTACTGTAGCATGACTGCTACAACACATCTCACATACAGTGTGGTCACAAAAATTCCACATTTCTCAGCCTGGATTCCAGCTGTTTCGATGAACGACAGTCGTCAATTTGGCTCCTTACCATTTTATTTATGTTGGTTTGTGAAAGGCAAAACAAAAAAATTCCAAACATACCCCAGCTTTCCTTTTTCTTTATTGCTGCAGTCAAGTGCACAACAGCGCTTCCCCATTTTAAATGAGTTTTTTTGCCATCCAGTGGAGCGTAACCAGGCGTAACCCAGCACAAACATGTCTGGTGGCATCACGTGCATTTCTCTATACAGCATTGGTCTCAGGCCCTGCATCTTACTTTGCTTAGCATTTCCATTTCTCTGTGCTGTTATACATGCTGCGTGGTCAAAATAATCCATTGGTAGTCACTGACAATCACATTACGCTTAATTTCCTTCAGCTTTAGTCAGCATATTTGGCTCATCGCTGATAATCTATATTTTGTTGCACTTTTTCCTAAAGTATTACAAGACATTTAGACCTACTTCTATAGGCAACACATTCCCACAGACAATCTTTCTGCTTTTCTCTAGTCACATTCTCTATTGAAAGTGCAGCATCTGAATTCACAATGACATTATCCTTGCAGTATGTCTCAGGTTAAAACTGAATTTCACAGTTTCTTTCTGCCCCGAGTCCCATTAGATTCTAACTGAAATTAACCACAGCACTGCAAGGTCCTGCATGCATCCTATAAATGGTACAGGAACACTTAAGTAGGACAGCAGTGTCAAAAAAGATCAGACCATTCCCTCCATCAATTGAGGATAAAAAGAACAGACAAAAATTGGGACAGCTGTAGCCTTGAGGTTGGTCTGCATGGTCAATGTCTGGGTAACATGACCAGAGGGTAAACAGTTATACATGCCCCTATTGAACCATCTTTTATTTGGTATAGAGGAGCATTGACAATGATAATATAAAGCTACTGATATTTTCAATACAGAAAACTGACTAAACAATTCCACATTTCAGTGCAATACTTTCCTCGTTGTGCAGAATACAACAGCTGGGGGCGTAATCAAGACAAACCGCTATGTTATGGCAACACAACAGGAAAATGTCCATTAGTTGTGGATAAATGGTGCCTGACCATTCTTTGAAAACGCATTAATAAAAAGAAAGGATGTAGGAAACATAGCCTAATTAACTTGTACTACATGTCTGTAAAGGAAAAAGAGTAAATCTTAAGCAATAAATCAAGCAGATGACGTAATTGGTGAGGGCTTCCACGTTCGTCTTTAATTCATGTTCTTTTAAATCAAAATCATTTATAGATGAAATCTGATTGTTTATTGAAAACTGCAGAAGGCATGATTTGCTACACTGAAACAACGATAGATCCATATATGCCACTTTTAAACCAAGCGGCAACCTCCCGCTAGAAAAAGTGATCCATATGCAGAACTGCAAATTACTGCAGTACCCACCATCTCCACTAGGTGCTGGCTCCAAAACAGAGCACTTTCCCATTGGCTCCCATCTTAAAAAGGCTAACTTTCCAGCAGAATTTACCATGTTTACAGCCTGGTACAAAAACCCATTTTAGTTTTAAGATGTCAGGTTTACCTTCATAACAACTGTGGGGGGAGTGAAAAATATTCTAATTCCTCAGTTTTTAGGTTATTTAATCCTAAAATTCCTCATTATTAGGGGTGTGTCTTTTTGATTGACAGGTGTCAGATATCCGGAAAACGAGGCCTAGCGTAGCACAACCGCGTTTTTTAGCCAGCTAACAGTGCTTTGTGTCTTTAACCCGCCTACCTTCGTTGGCTGGTTAGGTCTCGTTAGCTCCGGGTACAGTAAGCTTTGTTAGCATGTAGCTCAGAGTTTAATGATTGTCAATCATCCCTCCCCACGCTCACAGCCCCCCTCTCTGCCATTTTTGGGCTTTCCGGCAGTCACAAGACTTGTGACGGTGCCAAGATGGTGAAAAAAGGAACCGCCCAATGTGCATTACTTTAGCTCATCAGAATCCTATGGGACATGTGGTTTTAGGGTTTGTCCATTCATTTTATCGTCTTCAACTCTTAAGCTTGAGTTTGCATTCATGTAGGTTAATTTCACTCCCCTATCTGAAAAGGTGCAGCTTTCTGTGCAGCTGGAAATTTAGGAACAGGGTTTCATTTTATATACATAAAACTTCATAGTTAAAATTTAAAAAGGAACATTGTCCAGCGTCATCTCAGATGTGATAGTATTACTGTAAGCCATGTTCATGTCTGAAGTGGTGGTTCAGGCCTGCAATTATTACGAAACCCTAACATATTAAGTCCTACAAAAATATTTTACCCTCTGATACCAAAAAGGAATTTTGTACACTTTGGCTTAAATGCCAAAGCTCACTGCTCCTTACAACAGGAAAATAGCTTGCAGGCACCTATGATCAAAGATAAATTTCCTCTATGTTATATTGTCGACTAACAGCTGCCCTAAAAGGAAAAAAGCTGGGAGTCTGTCACAGGGACAGAGGTTGCCACATTTAGACCATGCATGGAAAGGAGGAAATGTGAAATTACCACCCACTGCACACTATCATCATCTTGGGTAGCTGTTAAAACCTAGCAAGCACAGATTTCTGACTCACACAAAAATTATACATACTTACTTGTCAGGCATCAAACATGATGTAACATCAACTTACAGCTTGTGAAACACTTTAAATCAAAGCCTTATTTTGTGCACAAATTTAGCAAAAGGGAAAAAAAAGGGGAAAACGACAAACAAACCAAGTTGCTTTCAGGTCTAAACCCCCTGCATAATTATAATCCTTGTAGATAATAAAGACAGCGCAGCGTGTGCAAATCCATGCTCCATTTGCATGTTCACCGACAAGAAACCATGACACAAAATTAAGAGAAACAAAAGACAGAGGGGGAGACATGCAGATAACCCTGACGCGATCAGATGGAGCAATGGGCTATGGGTCTGTGATTAACAGTGCAAGGGGAGGACAAGTGCCAGCAAAGGTAAACCATTTTGTCAGGTCTGTAATCCCTAGACACCTCAATCAACAGAATTTTTCGATTGATACTTCATTCACAGTTATGAGTAGTCTAAAGTCTTTACAAAGAGCAACTGTGAAAAGCCACAACATCCTTTAACTACCCAGTTAAATAAAAGGCAGCATTTTTTCACATCGGGCCTGATTGTGTCCACATAGCAAGATCTCATCAATTACAAAACCCCTCTTACGTGTCATTGAAAGTGCTGACTTCAAAAGATTTCTCTCAATGTATGACACAGCTGTCAAAAGCATTATCAAATATATTGCTCCTTAAGGATGATTAATCATCACATCCTTTAGAAAACCTCACACCAGCTTCAGTTGCATTTACAGGTCTGTGTGAGCTGTTGGCAGGAAATACCCCACCCAAGTGGAAAATTAGTCCCTGCTTTAGCTCATTTCTATTTGATTCATACAACTGCATTTTTCTGATGAATTTGTGCTTTTAGTTCCCATAAAAACATGGTAATTCAAATAACTTGCACTTTTACAGCAATTGCTTTGTTACAAATCACGTTTACCCATAACATCATCAACCTGTAGCATAGTTTGTTCAGCTCAAACCAAGTTGACAGAGACCTAGGTCATCAAGCAGGATGTTGAGGACATATCCAAGTTACTGTATTAGAACATGCAAGTGATCATCATTTGCACAACTGCGCTTTGCCTTAAGCAGCTAATCTTCTGTGTAGATCAACAGACTAAGATGACCTTGCATAATGATCTGAATGCTTGTTTTTTTAACAAGATGTCATCATGGGAGTGAGATATGAAGCTGTAAAAGTTAATTCTACTGTGTGTGGACTCTCTCAGTCCTTCTCGTAAAGGGCAGCAAATCGATCTACAACATGCTCAGAAAATATCAGATCAGTTTATGATATAAGTTACCATCCTAAACCATGTGCCACGTTCTTGCCCATTGTAACGATCTTATAATTTTTCCCGATTGGAGGCCTACAAATTATTGAGCACAGTGTTGGCCACTGATTCAAAATATCACTACGCCAAGAGCGGGGATGGTCAGCTTACGAGTTAAATCTACACTGGGATGATGCAGAACCAATTACATATCTCGATATTGTTCACAGTACATACTGGCTACACTAAAGTTTAATTATAGTATAATTGGGAAATCCATATTAACCCTAAAAGACTAACGTTTGGGGAGCAGCCATTCAAAACCAATCAAGCAAAGGGAAAAAATAATACATCACCCAACCTTGCAGTGGAGAAATGCAGGGTTTTAGGGTTAAATGGGAATAACAAACACCACCATACACATAAACTCATAATACTTCACTATCAAAATAAAAAATAAGCATAAAAAAACAATTAACATTTATTTTAAAAAATGCTAAAAGAGTGAGTTTACCAACTGGCGCTGACATACTTTCCCAAAGAACTGCACGTGGCCAGTAGCCATCGTACTTGATAATTTCTCAGAAAACTGTCATAATAATGAGAAAGAAAAGTATCTGTCAGCTACATTTTCATTGTCATTTTCCTTGCCAAACCAAAACACGTTTCTAATTTAGACTTTTATTGACAAAAACAAAGTAGACAACCAAAATCCAGTCCCGAAAATCTATTTTTACTGCTGCTGCCCCTAAGCCGAAGCCGGTTAGATATTTAATACCATGTCCAGGAAAGTGACATGCGTTTTGGATAATACGTCAACCCTTGCATGCGAGGTACAGAAAAAGTTGCGTCACGTCTGTTAGCTCTCTCTGTGTTGAACTAAACAGTGTTTTTTGAGACAGCTAGCCACTGGGTGGGTCAGCAGAAACATGGCGTCATCACAGAGGCAACAGATGGCTAGTGTGTCCGCAGTGGAAGAATGGGTGGGTGGCCCAGATCCAAACTAAACAGCAAGTCTAAACCTTGTCAATATGCAGACGACTACTCAGAAATGATAACTGTTCACGGCAAACACTGCAATAAAGAATCTTTCACTTAAAAAAAATACACGAAAATATCTAAAAGTTGAAAGGATGTGCTGTCCTATCACACGTTACGTATAAAGACGACGATTAACAGAAATATAGTCATCAAAGTACACAGGAATGTTCGTTTATATAGTATATGGTTTAATATATCGCTGGGAAATCACAATCTAAATGGCTATAAAAGAAGAGTAGGTGAGCCGCTGGGAAGCAAGCTGATTAGCCAATCCAAGTAAAGAAACGAACCTCATTGTTTAGTTACAGCTCGCAAATTTAGGCCAGTCTGAGGTTCAGTTTTAAGCTTTGCGAAGTTTAAGCGCTTCACTAAAATCGCTTGAATGTGTTTGATAAATGGACTACAGTCTCAATAGCATCTATACAAAGCACTTAATAGGTTTCAGCAACTGCGGAAGAGGTATTGAAATTGAGGACGATTAGAGTGAGAGCGTAGTTAGCTTCAGTAGGCTAACTCTGCTAGCTTTTAGCTTCGCTAGCACGGCCTTTCAAAACCCAGCATAACTTTAAAAATTGCCCTCCCAACTTTTAAACTTCAAAAAGCGAGAAATACACCACTTCGTTATAGTTTGGTATTCGTTTACGTATTTACCTTCAGTTTATGCTTTAAGCTGTTGGATTTTCAATGTTTGTCAAAGCTGAATAGCTCCCCGATCTGCCGAGTCGGTCGCTGCTTCCTCCTGTCTCAATCTGATACAATGAATTACTTCAAGGGCGCGCGCCGCCACGGTTTGTAGTTTGTAGCTGGGGGAGGGGTGGCGGGCACGAGCCCGAGAGCCACGCCTGCGCGGGCACGGCGAAATGTGAAGACTTGGAAATCACTTAGTGCATTACGTAGCGTCATTAAGAGTTTATTTTCACGCGTGGCATTTACAAATCTGTCTTGTGGTGTATTTACATTAAACGGCACAAGACAAAGTCATAACGGCGAGGGTTTGCAAATGCAGGAATCTAAACGAGGACTACTTGAATCACTGCCTGGAGTCAAAATAACTTGCTGCAGGTTTTCCTGATCTTTAAAGTATCACTGGTGTTTTGCAAAAAATTTCGTCCGAATAGAAAGACATCTAACTAACCCCAACCTTAACCCAAATAATTGTAGGCCTTCAGTTTAATGAGCTACATGCAGCTTTAATGAACAGCATGAGCCTGGAGTTATAGGTAGAAAATAGTCCGGGCACACTGCTCCACCTGGCGGTCATTTCTCATTTGTCATCGTATCCCAGGTAAAATGACTATTTAAGATGAACCTTAAAATGTACAACTTTTTCTTCTGAATTTCAGGCAAGTTTGACTTATGGTGAAATGTCTGCTAATCCCCAGTTAATGACAACTTTTGCATCTTGTGGAATACGCCAACCCAATATGGGTATGTGTTTGAGGTTTATGTTACTTTGTCTTACCCTGATGAAGCAAATCTGATCACCCAGTTATGAAGAAGCAGGAAAGATCTGGGGTCTCCTTTATAAAACATTGCACAGAATCCATACCAAAAGTTGAGCTGAAAAGTCGAGCTGAAAATGGCATAACCCAAAAAAGAGTCAGATTTATAAAACCACAGGCACACACATTTGTAGGCAATTTTCCTTTAATAGATCAGACTGTTGTATCCTACCATGAACAGCCCAAACCCATGAATGGTCCATGCTAAGCAGGACATAAACATCTTTGCATATGAAAGAGCCTGCTGATCAAACAGGAAATCAACTAACTGGAAAAGAAATGAAGAAACAAAATGAAGAAAATACATTTTTCAGATACAGAAATACAGATATTGAAGCGCAACGAATTGCATGTGGACTGCAGTCTGTCAATGCAGCTGACAGAACATTAGCTAATACATTTTATTTATAAAGCACTTTTAAAAAACTCAAAGTTGCTTCACAGAATAAAACTGAAGAGCGCAGTTCTGCCTGCCAGGACATGGAATCTTATTTTCTTCATTGATTATAGGCACGACTTTCAGTTAAAAGCTCTTCTGGCAAAATTATCCATATTTCCCTGTAAAGTATCCTTTTAAAAAGATCCCTGGATCCAGACGGTGATCCGGATCACCTCCAACATCTAAATCTAAATGCAAAAGGACACTAACAGCACAGCATGTCATCGCTGATGGACATGGTGCCAGTAATGTGGGATATATCTTAAAGCTACGTCAAAAGATCTTTAAAAGTGATCATTTGCATTGTTGTCATCTCAAACGCCACCTTACATCCTCACAGGTCCTCGTCCCCAGTGCAGTCCTCCTGTCAGGGCGGGGCAGTGATTCAGGGTCCACTTCCTAAAAATATATTTTCATATTGAAAACATGGATGTTAAAGGAATATTTCTGACTCACTACAAGCTTCAGTAACAGGTCTGATTTAAATATTTATGATAACCTGGATGATAATTAACGTTTGGTGTGAAGTGAAATGAAATGTGGGAGGCACACGATGCAGCTCCCGTCTCCAACATGTCCGTACAAGAGTCTATGGCTACACACATTTCCCGTCAGGAATATAAATCCTGACTTTTACGCCACTTTCAGGTGCTTTAAAAGGTCTTTAATTAGACCCCTGAACAGTAGATGAGTTGTATATATATGCATATAGGTAAAATGAATCCTTGATTTTCGACTTGGTGCAGTTGCTGCAAAGCTCTGCTTCTTCCTGCAGAGACAGACAGGTGGAACGTGCAACATGTTTAAATCAGCAACCCTCAACAATTAAGCCTCATTTTTATTTGACTGATATCAATATTTCTTTAGTTTGAAAAACACATATGTATTTACTTTTGTATATCTATGTATGATTTAGGCATCTATTTTAAATCAATATATGGTACGCAAAATTGAAAAATCCTAAAACGTACACTGTATATTTTCTGAATAAACAAGCAAATAAGCTCCTGGCCTCGTGACAAGACTGCATAGTGTGAAAATAAGGCAAATGTATAAGCAAAGGTTTTAAAACCGTACTTTATTTTATATCGAAATCAAGAAATGTATTTGCAAACTTTAACAGAATCTGTGCATCCACCACAGAAGAGAAAGCGTCATTAGTGTGAACGAGATCAGTCGGAGCAAAAAGTAGGTGACAGAGGAAAATCAAAACAGTGAAAACAAAAAACAAGAAAAAGGAAACTTTGTGAGGGACCCTTGGACAACAGCTCAGAAATCTGATGAGTATTATCTGTTATCTGTCATTCCACACAGAAAGCACAAAGGGAGAAGTTTTTTTGTTTTTCCCAAACAATAATAATTTGAAGCAAATGTGTCATTTGGCAAAGTGGCTAAAAGATGATACAATTCATCATTAACACAGGGCAACAAGAGTGTAGTAGTATTATGTATCTTTGTACTTATGTACTGCAAATCCACCCATAAGACTTGATTTTATTCCACACTGGTGCCTACGTTACTACATTCTTAACGTAGGAAACTTCTACACAAATGCTTGTCCAGCTAGATTAGCTGCATCAACTACATCTCAGGGGTTGATGTAGGGATCTAAAACCAGGCGGTATACCAATGAATTTTTCCATTTCAAGACCAACAAATAATCAGTTCGAATTGTCACCAAACTATCAGCCCAATTCCTACACAGCAAGCTAAAAGATATGACAGCTAGCCAGGAAACAATCTAACATTTGAATTTGGGTTTATTGTCTTTTCTTTCAGCCACTTTGACAACATGTGAAGATAGAAACAAGTTTTAAATGTACAGCCTGAAGTGCATCTTCAATAAATACATTATAAAGATAAAGCAAAGGAGAAAAAGTGTGTCAATGCTATGAACTGCTATGCTTGTAATTTCACTGATAAAATTACACAACTTCACCACATTACGTAACTCCACATTTACTTGCAGGCAACCATGTTAGAATTTGTTTCACTGCATTACTTATTTTTATTGTGTAACGCAAGTAGAGGTGGGCAGGTATAATAGAGCTCAACACCATTTGCTTCTTCCAAACAAACTTGCATGTAAACTGCATCGAAACCTGACTAAACTGTAATATTGCACTGTGAATGTATGCAATCACGTACAGATTTGTTTTGAATATTGCACATGATTGCTCCTGTGGATGCTTGTGAATGCAGTTTAAGATTTCTGAGACTGTAGTTCTGAGGCAGGACTGGACTCTGAACTAGTTTGAAAGATTTCTTTGTTCATTGATCCATATATACTGATGTGAGGACGAGGACATCGGCCAGACCAAAAACAAAACAAAAACCAACAAAACACATAAATTCATCAGTCTAATATGGCTTATCACTTCCCATTCATTACACATTTCAATCAGGCTAAAAGAAGCTGCTTGGATTCATCACTTAAGGCCAATGTTGAGAAATCCAACACTTTTTACAGACTATTTCCACTGTTTGCCCAAAACTAAAGAGCCCAAATCTGTATTGTTCAGAGATTTACACTTCTTTATGAAATATGAGTCAACTACTTATAATTCTGCCATCACATGGATAGATTTTAGAAATACATCGCCCTGTGTCCTGTGTTAATAAAGTATCTGAATCCGGATCCAAAACATCTGTAATCGGGCTGAGATAACTTTATCATTCCATTTCATATTAACATTTACTTAGAATTTAATGGTTGCTTGGACTTCTACAGGCCATTTGGAACAAATCAAAGACAGGCCTGCATAGTACAGTGTTACTTTGTCCAAAATGCTGCATTTGGAATCTAAGATCACAAATGCCAGGTAGAGATTATATTTTGAAGACCCTTATTCTAGTCTTACTATTTAATCATGAAAGGTTTTGAGGGCATAAAAAAAC
>JBBDHI010000014.1:18603278-18620149 GCA_037177115.1 Craterocephalus stercusmuscarum
ATTAATGTATGCAGACCATATTCTTCAAAATATACCTAAAAGAGATACCACAACTACATCTGAAACATTATGAGTATTAGAACTATTATAAAAATTTACCAGCAGGTGGCATCACTATGTATATGTCAATGAGAAAAGGAGCTCTAGTGACAAGAAATGTACTCCCACAACAGATTGCACAGATTGGTCAATAATTCATGGTTATAAGTTTAAATAAGTATATAGTAGATAAAAACGTATCACTCAGGTATGTTTTACATGTAATATTCAGAGCATCTTACTATCTTCCACTGAGCTACATGTAATCTGCCTCATACACTGTCTGTATAACATCTGTACTGTCCTAAAAGTTTTCTAAGGTAAAGAACTTGTTTTAGAAATGTGTGATATTCAGCATTTACTGAATTACTGAACAAAGAAAAACATTTAAATAACAACAAAGGATGACCTACTGTAATAGTTGAGGTTGCGGACCCAGTTTTGGTTCGGTCCGTCTTTGCTGGGAACATAGGGCGATGCTGGAACTGGTCTCTTGGCCAAGAAATCCTCAATCACTGTAAGCGTGGATAAACTCTGACTGTAAGGGGCAGGAAGAAGTCAATTAGGACATTTGATCTCAGGGGGACAATCTAAATAATGGAAATTTAATGCCAGGTAGTATGCTAGCTTAATATGGCAGTAGAGCTGAAAAAAACAGTTTAACTGGTCTAATCCTTTACCTAAACACAAGGAGTTTGTCCCCCTTTCTGACACTCTCCTCTATGAGGTGGAACAGCAGGACCATCTTCGCAGAGTTCTCCAGAATACCAGGCTTGTAGTCGCACATGATATCCTTCGCCTGGCCATGGGGGAGGAGGCGGTCATAAAACAGCTCGTAGATCAGGTGATCACACAAGTGATGTCATATAAAAGTTTCAAATCAAAGTGAACACACACCCATTCATAAGTGATGACCTGATTGGCTTTCTCTTGGAGCTGACTGAGACTCAGTCCACCAATAGGGTTTGGATTGTCCAAGCTCTTCGATTTCTGATTCGGTGCTGTGGGACATCGGGCTTGTCCCGTGGAAGTGATGTCATCAAGATCCAGGTCCTGTTCACTGGCGAGGTTCTCCTTCTGCAAGGCCTCATATAGCACATCTGGGTGGTTCCAAATCTGAGGAATGACAATTTGGTTTTGGATATATAAAAGAGCATATTATGTAAGAATCAAATGATAGCATAGAAGTATGCAGAGTGAATACCAGACCCATGCTCTCACCTTGCAGCAGACACAGAAAGCCTTCAGTGGGTTGAGGCTGAGCCAGCCGGTGTTTCCTGCCTCTCTAAAGCGGTTCATAAACTCTGTGTAGAGGGCTCTCTGCAGGGGAGACAGACGAACTAGGATCACATGCTCCTCCTTAGAGGGCAGCTGATCCCTCAGGACATCGTGGCCTCGCCTGGATTAAGATAAGTTATCGTTAGTATGTCCAAAACCTCGTAAAACAAATGGAAATTTCTTTAACAAATGTTAGTGGAACTGACTTCCCATTGCAGAGCTAGTGACTCTTACCTCTGAACAAAACCCTCCAGAAGGCTGTGGAGGACATGGCTCCTGTACCTCATCAGCTGGACGTCCTGAGGCGTGCTGTCCACACACTGCCCGTTCAAAATGGGACGCTCGAACATGTTACTGAACTCCTGCCGCGTACCTGAAATGTAAAAAAAAAAAGAAAAGAAACCTGCTGAACACTCAAAGGGAAACAAAAGCCACAACTGAATGATGTCTGATGAGTGTCAGAAAAAAAGATTTCACATATATTGTTCCATACCCAGGAAGTCAGGACGGACAAAGTCAACCATGCACCAGTACTCGATCAGGTTGTTCTGGAGCGGATAGCCGGTCAGAACCACGCGGCGACGGGTCCGGATGTTCTTTAGAGCCTGAGATGTGCTGGCATGGCAGTTCTTGATGCGGTGACCCTCATCGCAGATCACAACATCTGGACCGGGCAGGGCCAAGGCTTTCTCAACACCTTCGCAGATCAAATGATTTTAGTTTTTACACTGATGCTCTTACACTCTGTACCCTACCCTCTTATTTATTTCTACTAGACTCTCTCCCTCTGATTTCCCTTCATTTCTCCCTTCCTGCAACCACCATTATCTTCCCCTGTCTCACCAACCTTTAAGTAGCTCCTGCTGTTTGTCCTCTTCATCCAGGTCAATGACATCAGGTCCTGCTGCTTTCTTGTTCCTTTTCTTCCTCCCAGCCACAAAGCTCTTCTTCAGTGACAGTAGGCGGTACATCTCATAGCCCATCAGCAGCACCCCACCGTCCCGGGCCCAGTCCTCCACCACCTTGGCTCGAGTTGCTGTGTTCCTGCAAAGCGTCGGAAAGAATAAAATCGGTTTCTCAAAACTCCAAAAATAATAACACAGAGCAATATGGAGCAACGGTAGAGGTTTTTTAGTTCATTTAGCAGAAGCTGGAGTGTGACTGAAAGCAGTTTGAATAGAGTATTGAACAGAAAACTAAATTCATGGCATTACGAGGTTAAACTCTAAGAAAGAGCTCATCATGTCACTAAGTAGCAGCATTAGGAAGCTGCACTGATCCTGAAACGTTCCCTCCATCACTAATCCTGAACATACGCACATACAGAGTATCTTTCTTGCAGTAGCAGCTGTTTGGAAAGAGGAAACTAGAGAGATGGAAGAGAGTACAAGCCAGAGAGGGATTAGGTGCTCAGGCAGGCCACAAGTTCTGCTCAGTCTTTTTTAAAAGACAGAAGGGAAGTTTCAGATAACATGTGTGAGCAACAAAGACAGCACCTCTAGGCTCTTTAAAAATACTTTTTCAGTTCTAAAGAATAATCTGTAATGGTCATCTCTGACAGAAATGTCAATCTCCGAAGCTCTTTCAACAGAACAGGTGGCTGGGTGGAAGGAAAAAAACTTTAATAAAGTTATGAAACGGGATGGTTTCTGTCACTCACTTGTGTTCATCGTTGAGGATGTGAACCTTAAATGTGCGAGGGGTCACCAGAGTGGGGTCGGTATCTGGAGGCAACGCTTCAGGAGGGGGGACCCATGTGTTGAACTCTGAGAGCCAGTTCTGTAACGTGTTGACCTGGAATGAAATCAGGAGATGAATAATCTGCATCAAAGCCTTTTTTTCTGTTAGTTATTTGGTGTCCTTGTTGTTTCTGTTCATTGTTAATAAGGTCATAAAATGATCAGCTAACACAAAATCAGTGCAATACAAGAAAGATCAGTACACAAAAGGACTGCAGCCATGTAGCCTCATTCTATTTATATACATTCCTTATATAATTCTCCATATTTAGTGTCTGTAAGTTCTGGAAACATCCAGAGGTTCCATCACAGATACTCACTGGCACAATAGCGAGCACTGTGTGAGCTTGGGTGTGTCTGAAGAGGACGTCGATGAAGGAGATGACCTGGAGCGTTTTGCCCAGGCCCATGCTGTGAGCGAGGATGCAGCCGAACCCGGAGCTGCTGCCAAACCGCTCCACTGACTCCACCAGGTTATCGTACAAGAAGCGGATTCCTCCGATCTGAAGAAGAAGCGAGCAGAGAGGGTGAAATATACAGTACAAGTACAATAGAGGGAAAAAAAAAACTACTGAATTAAACTGTGGAAGGATGGCAGACAGAAAGGTAAGACAGGTAAGTTTCAAAGGAAACAGAAAGCAAACAGCAGTCAGTGCTGCAAAGCAGAAGTGATGTTTAACTGACCCTGCACCATAAATAAAAAAAACAACTTTGCTCGAATGATTTGAAGGTAGGTTCTTTTTACTGTATGATTTCATGAAAGCGCAACGTTCACATCGAAAGCAGAAACTAGAACTATTTTCATGCTCGGCTTCACTGCGGCCGTTGTACCTGGTGAGGTTTGACTGCCCGAGCCAGCTGTGGCAGCAGGAAGATGTCCTCCTCTACAGAGGGATGGTTCAGATTGATCAGCACCCTGCCGTGGGAGTCCGGCTGGTTGTGGGCATCGTTGACATGTGCCCCGCTTGGCTTCCTGTCTTCCAGAGTGGTGGAGATGTGGCTGATGCCATCGTCCTCGCCGGAGCTCAAATCTATGACATCTGAACAGAGGGACGAGGAGGTCAAAGTGGAGCATTAGGAAGGACCGAACTCCTAAACTTGGAAAACCTATTGTCCTTATTAACTGACAGCTGTATGCAGAAACGATCTGAGCAGGCGGAGTGCCAAAACACTTTCAAGGATGACTACAAAACTTCGCGCATATACAGCATGTTGCTATGTGACCAAGGTTAAGAGGAGGCAGCTAAAAGTTTCCCCAACAGTAATGGTGAAACCCTAAACCTAACCAAATATTTCAGCCTAAAGAAGAAAGGGTTTTGCAGTTTTCTAAACTTCAACTTGACACAGAGCAGATAATTCTTCAGTAATGCAGCACTTTTTATTTTCTCTTGTCTCATGTGTAACGGAACAAAGCATCAGGTCTTAGTTTGTATTTGCTGCCCCTGTGCTTAGCGAGGGTGATCAAATTTAAATGACTGGCCTTGAAGAGTTACTTCTAGATTTAAAGACATATAGACACTGATTCAAACACACATACATCACAGGAGTTTAAAACAAGAACGCGTTAATGAAAAAGTCTTTAAAAAGTATGAGAAACTAGGTTTTAAAAAGGGACAATTCTCTAAATCTGAGGTTTTAGAGAAAAAATACCGTCACAGTTGTTCTCATAACCCCAGTTCTTGCTACATTTTTATTGGACTTGATTCTTTCGCCGTAATCGTGTAGAGAACTTATGTAGCAAAGTTTCTAAAAATGTTGGTGCCGCTGTGTGTGTGTGTGTGTGTGTGTGTGTGACACGGCTGAAATCCATATCTGGTAAAAAGAACGTCAACGTCATGGGTATCAAATGGAGAAAGTTACACAAGCTGGCAGCCTATGAGGGCCATGAAGAGATGTGTGTGTGTGTGTGTGTGTGTGTGTCAGTATGTTAGTATGTGCGAAAAAGAGGGAGCAAGCTTATATAACGGCAGTGAATGGCTGGTTATACAAGTAGGATTAGAGTGGAGGGGGAGACTGGTTATGCAACTCCAACCAGAAATGTCACTGTGCCACTGTGGTGCGGGTGTGTGTTCGTTAAGTGTGTGGGTACTTGTGTGTTCTGGCTCATAACCAGGATTAGCAGGGTTTATTGCAGCACAGACCCACTCTCATCTGCCCTAAAGACAACCTCTCCTTTCATCTTTTTTCCCCCCTTTCTTGGTGCTTTTGTTCATTTGTTCACTCATCTGTCCCTTTACTCTCCTTCCCTACTGCTTATCTTTTACGTTGCAGGTGTGTGTGCACGCTGTTTGCCCTCACCATCACTCTGAAATCTGTGTATTTATTCCCCACTGAGAGGTTTCCTTGTTGATTTCTCTTGAGTTGCTTCCCGTATGTGCGCCCGTGAGTGTAAGTGTGTGTGTTTGCGTCTGAGCACTGGGGCAATCAGGATACGGTACAGGATGTACCCTGTGAAGGTTTTAAATATTCTGATGCACATGATGGCTAATCTACAAATACTCTCCATTTAAAAACAGCCACATGCACACGAAGGGAAGTTAAGGGAATTTTGAGCATAGCTGTTTACGAGACTCAGTAATTGAGTTGAATCTGTTTCCAAAAAAGCTGTGCAGTCTGATAACCCCGAAAAGAATTGACTTTTTCTGAGAAGTGAGCCATGAAGTAATCTGTTTGTTTTAAAACACTGTATTTACTGAGACAACTAGAAACATAAAATGAGTCTTGAATGCAGAAGAAAGAACAGAAGGGCTCGCTTATTTCGAGTTATTTGCCTCTTTCTTCCAATCCTTGTGTCTTCTCTTGTACGACTTTAAGTGCTGACTGAGGACGCCTTTTGGGGTCAGAAAAGATTTGAAAAAAAAGTGCGTAATTTAATAAAGCCATGGTTGTTAGTCAACTAAGGCTGCTTTGACTAATTACAGTTTGGAGATTTAAGGTTTTCACTTGCCACAGGCAAACCGCTAAATATGACATTTACAGATATACCCTTGATTAAGAATTACTAGATTCAAGCTTTGCCAGTGTTTTTTTTTCTGAGAGTTTTGTAACTGAATTGGGCAGCTGGAAGGTCCGAATATAAGCAGTTTTGATGACTATTAACCTGGATAAAACAGTTCTCCATATAATGGTAAGCGAAACAAACTGAGGAGCTGCATGGTGGGACTCGTTTGTAAAATGTTTTGTAATTTCATAGACGTGCACTGAACTTGCTCACTGATGAGGCACTTTAGTTAACAAATTAAACTCCTTGCTGTGCTGGCAGCTTTATAGTACAGCTTTAATAAACCAGGCGAGCATGTTACACCAAGTGAGCTCTGGAAAACTGGACAAAGGAAGCAAATCATTTTAACAATCCACATAGTGATTGTGTGATTGCTTGATGTTAAGATGCTTGGTGATGTTACAATTTTTCCTAGAGAAAGACTTTACATCATTCAAATCTTCCAATCTATGTACAGCTGACACTCGATTTTTGCATTCATTCTTTCATTTATTCATTTTTTTGTTTGTTTTTTTATTAGTAACTTGCAGTATGTAATCTGTATGTGAAAACCTGGTAAATCCAATCACATCCATACAGAAGGTGAGGGTTGCTGTTGTGGTGGGCCTTGATATCATTCTTCTGCTTCTACAGTGTGTTTCTCATCCAGTGGGTGGATGAAAGCTATCTTGCACTGCAGCTGGAGACTGGACTTCCAGCTGCAGGCCAAGATGGTGGACTGGAAGTTCATGTCAGAGATGAGAGACATACTGATGAAGCAAACGGTGGGGCAATCTAACCTGTTCTTCCAAACAATTATTTAGAATACAGTACATACGGTACATGCAAGTTTGAGGGTAATATTTTTAGATCTGGGTTAGCTATCAGGTTGATGGATAATGTAGATAATTCTCAACCAAACACTATAAAGAGAAGAGAAACAATAACTGGTCTTTGCATTAGTAAACCTGGACCCAAAAATCAGAACAACTTTCAAGACTTTTTAATTTTGAACAAAGTTTTTGACACAATGTGCCAGGGCAACTTTAATGGACAATTTAAGGTATAGCCATATATAATAAATAAAAAACTAACCAATTTGTCTGTATCCGCTTTCCCAGTCTGTCCCAGTCAGACATGACCTATGATGCAGCTACTGTACTAATGGTGTGTTGTCATCTATCACTTTACCATGAATCACCAATTCTTCATATGAATGTAAACCAAAATGCCACGAAAGGAAAGCATCAATCAATGTCTTAAATCTCCATTATGTTTACATTTTCTTTTCTTTTTTACAATGTTTTGTTTTTCATCTACATCTTTGCTTTTTTTTTTGGAATTGTTTTTCTTAATAAATATCTTTATACACTTGCATACATTTTATTTAAGTATTTTAGTCGTTTATTTCTCCCTTTTAGTTGTTTAGTTGTTCCTTGAGATATTCTAAGTCGTTTAAGGATATTTTTCTCGAGTCATGAAATAAAAAGAAGTTAGAAACAGATGTAGGTTTGTGTTAGAGCTGATTTCTGATTTTCAACACCAAGAAATACCGAATAAAAACTATATTTAAGCTGATTTGAACCAGGGTGCCATTTTTCATCTCTGTCGCTTTTATGTGTGTATGAGAGTGTGTGTTTCACCTGTTTTGTGTGTGTGATCTGTAGCAGCAGAGGTGGGTATTTCAGTCTTGCTGTCATCCTCGCTGATGCCCGTGCTGTTCGAGTCTAAACAGATGACATCCTGTCTGGTCAACTTTGCATCTTTCTGCGATGACGCAGAGGCCGATGATGACGGCACATGCTGTGTAATATCACCTGAAAAAGGGGACATAATTATAATTACTTATGATGATGTGATTAATAATATACGATTTTTGAATAATGGCCTAAATCTAAAGGAGATGGAGAATTAATACAGAGACAAAGAGGAGCCAAAGAAAAAGCAGGAAGGTAGTCAAGTTCTTGGGAAAGATAGAAAGAAACTTCATTTAAATGATGAGTATATTCATTTCAAAGGTTTAGTGTACGTTCTCATCAGTTTCAGCGGGATTTCGAGGTCTGTTCATCCTCTCACCGGTTGTATATTCAGGCAGCAGTGGTACGGGAAAATCCTGCTTTCTCTGCTCCTCCAGACGTCGCCTTCTCTCCAGCTCCTCCTGCTGGGCGGCTTTGGTCACTGCTTCCAACTGATGCTCCCTCAGTAACTTCCTACACAGACAAAAAGATATTCCCTCTGTAAACATATCTGCATATTATATAAACAACAGCTTCCATGTTCACCGGACGATATAGCCTCTTCTCGCTTGAGTTGTGATGGATTCTTCTCTCGAGAAATGCACCTTCATTTTGAATCGGACCATGTGCTGCTTTAAAGCGACATTAAATCTGTTTTTCTTCAAACAAAATAGAACAAAAGATGCTGTGTATTGTGAACCATTTTGGTGTTTCCGTGGATTATATCACTTTATTTAAAAGGGGCATTAAGCATTTATTTGTTGCTGCAGGATGACGTCAGAAAGATTCTCAAAATTAACTTTCTTTATTAAAGAAATCAAAGGGTATAAAGCTAAAAAATACCCCGTATGGATGGCCGGCCAGCACGAAAAGGCAGACAAAGTGAAAGGCTGGATGATGCAAAACAGCGTCCAGTTAGAATGTATAAGTATTAACTGCTGCATTCGCTTTGAGTGGCTATGTAGGGTGCACGCTCTATTGCCTGTCTTTTGTTTTCTCAGAAATTTGACATCCAGATATCAACTAGATAATCCCTTTTTTATCAAGAAAAAAAATTCATATGAATGTAAATCTTGAAAAAACTAATTGTTCTGTCCTTACAACAGTAACAGTAAACACAAATAACCCCTTTAAATCACACAAATGGTTAAATATCTAAATACCAAGGGATTCAGAGGCTGGGAATTAAAGCGAGATCTGGGATAACACGCGCTTCATACTGGCCTTAAAGACGCTGCATGTAAATGCAGCAACATTCCTGAGGTTGAGCTTTATGATGTTTACTGGCAGCCAGGAGGAATAAAGCTGGAGACTCAGCATGAACATAATCAATGACAGACTTCATTTAAGAGTTGTAGAAGATGTATAAGCATGAGAACAAAGGGGACGGAGGAAAAAAATATTTACAGCATGAAACGTTTAAGCTACAATGCAGCAAACAATGTGTGCTGTTAAGAATGCAGCAGGTGTTGAATAAGCACAGTGAATGCTAGTTTACTCTGCCCTTCGGCAGCAACTTACTTAACGGATTGTGTTGTAATCTTGTGTTGACTGGTTGTTCTTTGACAATCAGATGATTCATAACTTCAACAGTGAAGGGTACGTATATAATTAAGCTTACATAATGTCATTAGAGGCACATCTGAAGCTGAAGGTGAGTTACCTGTTACAGATTATGTTGCTGGTTCTTAAGGATGCCTACAGACTAGACGGGTGAATGTTTAAAGTGAAGCGCTCACTTCAGTACCTGATGTTTCTCCTCATGTGAGCCGGTTTGGAGCTCCTCTTCTTGGTTCCTGTCAGGGTGGAGGGAGGGTTGGGGCTTTGGCTTTCTGGCCTGGAGTGGGGTCTGGAGATGGACTGTGAGGTGGGCGGGTGGGCCGGTGTCTCTGCCGAAGGTGAGGTAGATGGGGAAGGGGTGCACTGCCACACAGCCGGATCGCCGCCCTGAGCCTCATTCTCGGAGCTAAAGGGGGCACCGTGGGACTGGTCTGAGAGGGGAAGACAAGAGGAGGATGGGAAAAGAGCATTCCAGTGGAACAAAGGAGCAAATCTTGTAAATGTGGACACTGTGCAGGACTGCAGATTCTTATCGCCTACCAGTCTAAATTACCACACTCCAAAAAGTCATGCTAGTACATTATAACTTTAAAGCAGCATTTATTTTGGTGGAGACTTGTGTTGCAAATTGAAATGGAAAATAAATAGCTTTTATGTAAACGATCAGTGCGGCTGGAAAGCTTCTAAATCAGAGGCAGAGAGCTCTGGTAAAGTTTTAGACTCTTCCCTACTCCAACACACATAAATGAATGAATGAGTCATTGTGTAGCAGTTGATAAGCAACTGGATCCATTCAATTTGAATCAAGTGTGCTGGAGAAGGAAACATCTAAAACCTGCAGGACTGCGGCCCTCGAGTACCACAATTCCCCATTCCTGTTCTAACTCCATATTTCAGTTCAATAGATGGCATACTGAGGTCTGCTACCCGGCACTGTAAGATAATAAGGGAAGGGTCTGCGGCAATAATAAATATAGCTGGGTAAGTAGACCAAAATAATGTTGAATGATGTCTCTATCTGAAGCAACCAAAACCAGGAAAGAATATATTGTTTCAAGACCTTTTAAAAGATGTAATACAGTCCCACAACAGGGAATAATCTACTAACAAAACCACCATTCAAGATCTGCAATTTGCTAAATGTTTTTACTAAAACAATATTTTATAATTATGAAAAAAGCAGCATCTGTGTTAATGAAGAAAAAAGCAAGAACTGATTCTGGAATAATCCTGTCTGCAAAGTCACAATAACTAAAAGGCTTGCATAACAGGCTGTTTTATAATACTTGATGACTCAGGGGAAATGGAATGAAACAGTTTTTCACTGTTAGAGATTAACATTGAGCACCACATACATTCAGAGAGTCTTCATTCAGGATATCCCCTCTCATTAAGGCTGTATCGTTGTATCATAAGATAATTAATTAAGGCTGCTCCTTCTGGCTTTTGCTTCCCCCCCTCCTGTTTTCAAAATGAACATGAACGTTTCACATCTGTTCATTATAAATGTCAGTGAAGACTAATCTAAATAAGCAGATAATAAAGACAATCCACGGTCAAGCATGAAACAATGCAGAGTTGGTACTTGTGTTTCTTTATGTTTACTCCTGTTTCCTACAGTTAATTGTGAGGAGATGGCATTGGCCTGGGTTTAGATAAAACAGCCTCTTCCAACACAGCCTGCAACATATGGGCCAGCAGCAGCCACATATAACCTAATGCTTAAATTTAAATCACCTTCATTAAAAGTATGCTTGACAACATCTGATTTATAAACACCCTGATAAGTTTCACCGTGTCTCCATTTCTGATTTAAAGAACCAGTCTAAAGTTTTTAAAACACACCAATGAGTTTAAGATCAAAGATATGTTTAAATGTCTCACTCAAAAATCTTTGTAGCTTTACTTGTATTTAGTAGCATTTGGGACAGCTGTGAACTCATGCATTGCTTTACTTGTTAAAAAAAACCTTCAACTGAATGTAGTTTGGACATTACTGTGCTGCTGTTGTCAGCCATGTCCTTTAATACAACAACAAAACAGCAAACTTTGTTTTTGGTAAACTTGTCATCAGTTTACCATTTGTGTTTTTTTGTTTTGTTTTTTTTTATCTGCCTGCATCTCTCTTTCACCTCTCTGCGTCGCCTCTCCTCCTCCTCCCTCTCTTAGTAGTTCTGCCAGAAACACACTGAACCAGATCTGAAGCTTATGTAAGAGCTGGATCATAAATATGGACGGCTTACGAAACACAAGGCAGGACGCAAACACTGACACACACATAATCCTGAGGACAAGTGCTCATATAAGAACGTTATCTGATACATAAATATTCCCGCACACACCTGTACACAGCGTGTGGGCCAGTCCAGCCAAAAATCTGCCTGTGATAACTGCACAAACACAGATTCCTGCCAACACACACATTATCAATTTCAACACAAACACATGGAAAAAATTCATGCTCTCTGCATGACACCTGGCATGACAACCTGCATGCCCATGCACACACAGATGTACATCCTTGACATAATGGGGCACAGAGGCTGGTGCTGAGCTCCATGCGAACTGAAAAACAACTTACATAAAACACCTCTTCAGTTGCTTAATGTAGCAACGAGCTTCTTGATGCGGCTGCTATGGCAGCAGCTTATCTCCATCACCATCTGTGTGTGTGTGTGATTGGCTTAATACATGTGCCTCAGATGGGCGTTTCAACCAATTTCATTTGCAACAATCCTGCTTAAACTGAGTTATTAGCGGAGGAGGGAAAAGTGTAAACAAAAGTAAGTCAAATGAAGCTGCGCTGTGCTCCAGTTCCAGGACTTAAGAATAGCAATAAAAAATAGATAAAGCTCAGAAATGTTGTTTCTTCATCTGAGCTAAACACAAAAAGAAATAAGCAAATGTAATTTTGTCCGAACAAATATGTGCACATCAGTTTGAACTTTGCATGCAATTCATGACAGGTATAAAGACTTTTAACTACACTTCATAACGGCAGAGCAAGCTGTCCAACTCTTTGATCTCAATAACTGCAGGATGGATAGAACAAAACGTTCTTGAAGTGTGAAGCTTACAAGGTCTATATATCTCCACAATTACAGGCCACAGTTGGCTTCACACATAAAATACTGAATGCTGATGACCATCCCTGTAACATCTGCACAACATGATCCAGTGAATAATTTCAAATACTACTTAAAACATCCATAGAAAGACTTCCGTATACTCCACATAGCCTTGATAGCTGTAATTAATTGTAACTGATTCATATTTAGTCCCATTTAAAACATTTATGAAATGTAATCAAAGCTTTGGTGAAGAAGAAACTAAACACACATCTTATTGATGTCATGGGAACATCAGAAGAAGCACAAAAACAGCTAAACAAGTTTTCGCTGTCACAGATGTGATTATCATCTCTACCCCATTCTCCATTTCTCCAACTATACCTTACACAACAGTTATATAACAGTTCCTGAAAAGCACAGAGCCTCACCATCACTACAAACACGCGCGCGCACACACACACACACACACACACACACACAGGACACTGAGGGGGCAGGAAAAGCAAAGGAAAAAGGACAGGATAAAAAGAACGTTCATTGTTCAAAGTCAAAGAGAGAGACATGCTCTACAGATCGAGTGGAGGTGGAAAACAGACACACAAACACACACAGACATTAATAAAATATTGCGGGGACACACATGGCATTTGCACAGTTTCTGGGAAGGACTGTTTCCTCTGGCGCTTGGGGTCAAGAGTACAAAAAGTCCAGGATTCATTCACCTCAGAGAGGAACACAGTTTTTTCATCACGTCCACAACAAAATAAGTTCTTATTAGTTGCTCTTATTACACCTTATGCACACACCTAATGGTCCGAGATGTTTATGTATATTTCAAGTTTAATATGTTTGTTTTTCCTGGTCAGCCTGCTTGTTTTGATATTATTCAAAAGCATACATTAGTAAAAGGGACATTTTTTAAATTGAAAACCATTTTAAACAGACTCATTTTTCAAAAATCAGCAAGAGACTTAAAAAAAGGCATTCAGGAGGACGTGTCTGCTCTTATTCAAGATTCCAGTGACGAAGAGCGGCATGCAGTTACACAGATGATTAACAGATTAGCAAAAGTTGCAGACAGAGTCCAAACATTTAATGAGCACTTAATGGTTTTACCGTATAAATGTGGCAGTTTTAGGTGAGCTAAATCCCAGATGTTGGCTGTGACAGGACTTGAAAAAGGGGAGATGTGGTTCAGGCTGACAGGGATTTTCCTTCTATGCTGAGATATGTATCAATGAGATGGACCGTACAGTAAATGCATGCTGCACGTTTCTGTTGACAACTGCTTAGCCATTCACTGATAAAGGCGACATCAAAGAATAAAATATCTCTGCAAAGATTATTCTACATGACAAAATTAGCTTCACAACCACAAAAACAACACTTGCAAAAATGGACAAAATAAGTTATATAAGAGATGGATTGCTCAGTGCTTTCCACAGAAGAGCCAAAAAACTGAATATCTATCATCAATCGTGTTAAGCAAATACATAAATACATTCGATTCTGTCAAAAGAAAAAAACTATTAAAAAAAATAGGACAGGCAAGACTATAACCAAAACCTACAGATGCACACACTTTTTAAAAGCAAATAAACACTCATTTTTACAGACTAACCTGCAGTTAATCAGCTCCTTCTGCCAATCTGAACAGTTTATGTTCCTCGAATCCCTCCATGACGGCTGCAGCCCAAACACCACGGCCTCTTACCAGAGCATCAAGAACCAGGAAGCAATTAACCCAGCAGTACTTGCACATCATAGGGCGCAGCAAAGCTTTCTGGGTATAAACAAAGTAAAATTCCCAACTAATTTCTTCTTCAAATGTACAGAATTAGTTGTCAATATGTTTGACACAGCTATAGTAAAACAAGTGTCAAATTTGAAAGATTAAGTCACACAAAATATGTTAATATTCTTTTAAGACAGAAAAGTATAGCCTATAAAATCTAGAATTTCTTACAGTGGGAATTAGAAGATCATTCATCAAACCTTTGGACTTCTTTTATACGTCCGAATTGAAGATCCAAGAAGTTCTGGATTCACTAAATCAAAGTGTATTCATGTTTCTGTGGTAGAATTTCACCCAACATACTCAAGCAATTCTTCTATCTTTCAGAGTGAAAACATGTTTAAGAGTCCAGAACTTGTGCCTGATCGACCACAAACACCGTAACTGAAGCAGCTACATGTTGGTTAAATTCAGCATGGGAACCCAGCCCAGCTCATTAACAAGTGTTATCATGAGGGAAAATTTGAGCTGGAGGGCTGACTGCTGCTAGGTGACCAAATAAAACTAATATTGTGCTGCACGCAACATGCCAGCCGGAAAGGGAAACAAAACAACCGGCACAATCTCCAGGCAACAGAAATGGAAGGAAAGCGTGAAAACAGGAGAAAGAGCGACCTTTAAGACATCAAGCAGATTATCTGAGTGCCTCCACGATACACTGACTCATCAGGAGTCAGTAAGTGTCACGCAGTGAACAGTACCCACAGCAAGTTTTCTAAACCATTCATTTGTCCAGCTGGACACTCCCTGCAGGAGAGAGACTCGGTGCTAAAACACAACAAATACAAGCGAGATAAAGAAGAGAAGGGCAGTAACAACAAAAATCCTGGTTTGTGCGTAGTTGTGTGCATGGATGCATGTGTAAGTGGCGTTGCAGTGGGGAAACATCTTCTGCAACCACAATCTTACATAACTCCAACTATGTGTACAGTGTGTTGAGTTTTTATGTAACTCTCCAGACTGCGCTGACAGTCACAGCACAGCAGATGCGATCTCTGCGTCAAACCCCGCAAGTTTGTTAGCGTCATAAAGAGAGAGGAAACTACCACCATGATAAAATCACATGGCACGGTTATGTTACGGAAGATAAAGCAATGATCATAAAAAGTAAACCTGATGAGGGGCCGTTCGACATGTCATCTACTCATCAATACGACACTTTTTGTAGCATTCTCAGATGCCCCAAAAAGGCTCCCCCCACCCCCGCCCCCCTTCGAATCTGAAAACTCAATTTCATCTGTGGTTACTCTGCAAAGACTAAGAATTTGTAGCAATCTGTGGTCACTGTTCAAAAAAAGAATTCCCTGTAAAAATGCACAAGTGTTACCCTGAAGCTCGATCATACACAAACAATCGCTTAAGTTATTCAACAATCTTTCCAGGATACCCCAAAGTTTACTGATAGCAGTAACAACACCAAGAGGAACCACGGGGTGTCAGGATTACAGATTTTTGGTTGTCACAGAAATAATCCTGATTTTATGATGTCATGATTACCAAAGGCTAGTTTATTCCCCATCGCTCCTCATATGTCATAGACCTCAGACATTATTGTGTTGAATTAGTGCTTTATCTTTTCTTTAAACTTAAATGCAGGATTGAGGCGTCTATTGTCTGCATTGGATTTGTTTGCACCTGTGCAGTAAGTCATGAAAGCAGACAGCTGAGAGCAAGCCAAGATAGAGAAACAGATAAATATATGGCCCCAGTCCTCGGCATACATTCCAGGTTGTGTTTTGTTAACAACAAAGAGAAAAAAAAAGGACTAAAGTAACGACTCAGAGCTCACTGTTTTTTCCTTTTTATTTCAGCATCAAACAAGCCCAGATCTCTTTCCATCTTACACTGACCTCATCATCGACTTAAAATTCATGCAAATAAATGAATAAAAGGACCAAAGAAGTGGACAATCTGTCTGCATCCTGTCAGACCCGCTGCCTACGTAAGCAGATTACAAATGACGACAGATATCCATTACAACTCAGCGGAGAATCCTCCATGTCACACATTTTATATGAACACAGAATAAGCCATCTGGTTATTCAACGCAGATGGGAAATTCCAGGAAGTAGAGAAGAACTGGGAGGACTCATAATTCACTGAAACAAAGTTTTAACATGCATCATCTTTTATTCCATCCCAAAGTCTCAGCTGGGCATTTATTAGGGAGAAAAAGAAATCAATTTTCCCCCCTCTGCTGGGAATGACAAACATATCTGCTCTCTCATGGTTATTCAACATGTTTTGAAAAACCTAAAATAGAATTGTGTAACATTTGACTCATGAAAGGTCAGTGAGAGGGTAGCTTGCAGCTTGTGTGCCACCACAAGAGTCAGAGGATCAATTCTTAATTCTTTTTTTCTTAACCTTTATACAATTCAAGAGAATGACCCCGTTGTTTAAAAACCACATCAGTACTTTGAGAACTTGATTAAATAATAATTATATTGAATATTTAGGCAACATTTTTGAAAAAGTTAAACTTTTTAATTTGAATTCGAGTTTTTTTCAGTTCACATAAAGTTAAAAAAAAAATTTCTGAAAATTGAAAAATGTTTTTTTTTTTTCTTTTTGAATTTTTTTTGCAGTAGCTCTTAGTGTTTAAGAATTATGAAAAAACTAAGAGCTACTGCAAAAAAAATTCAAAAAGAAAAAAAAAAAAAACTTTTTCAA
>JBBDHI010000014.1:18621071-18632173 GCA_037177115.1 Craterocephalus stercusmuscarum
AAAATAGTGGTTGTATGCTTTGGGTGAGCCTACTTTGTGAATAACAAGCCATTATTGTTTTACTATTATAAAATCTAGTTAGATGTGATCAACATCACAATGGTTGTTCCAGAGGTCACTAAAAAGAAGAAAAAAAAAGTCTATAGTTTTAAACACCCAGAACTCTGAAGCCGATCAATACCAACATCAATGAGAGTTCATGTCTAAGAACCACTGCACAAGAGTTTGCATAAATGGATCAAAAAGAAAAACTATTGAAACACACTTTATAAAATTTAACAAGGGTAAAAAGGTTGGTAACTCTTTGGAAACACACACTTTGATGTGGATAAACGGTCTAATTTATCTGATTTTAAACACAAGCGTTAGCTGCTTGATAAGCAGATAACGAAGGCAAACTATTTTCCTGCTTAAGTAAAGTCTCTTTTCAATTTCCT
Organism: Craterocephalus stercusmuscarum; assembly: GCA_037177115.1. Taxonomy (NCBI): domain Eukaryota; kingdom Metazoa; phylum Chordata; class Actinopteri; order Atheriniformes; family Atherinidae; genus Craterocephalus; species Craterocephalus stercusmuscarum. The sequence goes on from JBBDHI010000014.1 coordinate 18,621,509, forward strand.
GACATGTTACTCAGAATGACAGACAAATAAATGAACAAGACAAAATACATGCATCAACTCTGCTGGGGTTGAAAAGACCAAAGTACATTTCTCAGCAAAAGAAAAACCGAAGAGAGAAACACAGATATCAGATAACAGGAAGACTCATTTCATCTGACAGATCACAGTTTAAACTGAAAATGTTAAAAAAAAAAAAAGGGGTCAACATGATGTAGGAGGAGACAGGCTAAGGCCGAATATGCTAACCAGGTCAGTAGGTTGTGCTAAAAGTTGAGATGTGCAGAGTACAAGACGTCTTGTTTCTTTCCAAAAGCTGCACACAATGAAACACCAGCTTTTATTACCAGGAAATAAACTTCCTCATTGACACACGAACACATGGTCTCAGTCTCACTCAAGCAGAGAGCCGACTCCGAAAAAGACAAGCCACCACCACTGAGACTGGTCGTACGGGTAGGGACGCTTATGTAACTGCTGCCTCTGGCTGTTACACAACCGGCATGTTCGCATGAACCTCACGTCCTGTTCGCGGACATACTCCAAGATGCAGCGCGTCACAAACACGCACAACACACTTTTAAGAGCTGGCAGACTCAGACGAATCTGCTAAGATGTTTGAAAAACATCCACACACACACCAAAGTAGAGTGATGGCTGCGTCCCGGACGAGTGTGGAGATTTTCCACTTTGTCTCAGCTGTTTACAATGTTCTCATCCCGTCATGCTGCTTTCTAAATTTCAAGAGAAACGTCAGCATGTCAGCGTGATGAAAAATAAGTCATACATCAACAGGTCTGATGGAGAACATTGACAGACTGCAAATATAAACCTTTTACTAGATGGTCTTATTTCCTGTATTACACTCAATAGTCAAGTGTTTAGATGCTCTTCACTGAGTGATGAGCAACATATTTCCACTTTCCATTGGCTTATCTTGGTATCTATTAATTAAACAAACTTCTACAAAAAAAACTGAAAAACTCCATCAAGATCCTTGATGAATTACCATCTTCAGAATTAGCAACACCACACTGCGGTAAGAGCCTCGTTAGCATCACACACCAAGAGTTAACTGGTTATGCAAGTACCCACAGAATGACAAGTCTAAAAATTAAAAAAAAAATAAAAATCTCCTTGAGATTTTATCTCTAAATCTGACCAAATAACACATAAATGCCCACAAGCTGACACACACACACATACACACCTCCCTTACATAACACACTGTCCTGAATTAGTTATTAAGGCTGCTTTATTGGAGTGAGGCAGGTGAGTTATGAAACCCTCCTGCTGGCAGCGCTCGTCTGTGTGCGTCATTCAAAGGATTTGAGGCGGTTTGAGACAAACATTAAAAAAAAAAGAATGAAAAAAGAAGTAAGCCAGAGAAACGGTGCAGTAAGAGAAATCACCAGCGGGGTGAGGCGAGGGAGGATGGACGGGCTGTTTTGTAGGCCAGTGTGTCACTGCTGCAGAGGAGGAGGAAGAGGAGGGATATGGGAGGAGAGCAGTGGCGAGCTCACATAATGGATGCTATATGGCTTTGTCAGCGTGCTGGTCAAAGTACGGCCGGATATAAAATTCCTGTTGGCAGATTCGCCATCTGCACCACCTCTGAACATTTAGAAAGATGCATCATAATCCACACTATAATGTCATCGGTATACAGCTATTATACCTGTATCATGACCACAAATAAGTGTCATTTTAAAGATTACAAATCTTATTCATTATTAGGACTGTTGCTTGATTTTCATAAACTGTTTGGTTTAAGCTGCACTGATTTACTGCATCACAGCTGCAGAAGTTTAGCAGCTATAACCAGTCACTCAGCAGAGCAACAGATAAATGACCAGCTGCTGAAAGTGCTTAAAGGACTTTGGCTGAGCAGTGAAACTTATAAAACAGTCTTAGTATAGCTGGTCGTTTTTTCTGCAGAGCCATCAGGATATGGCTGCTTGAACAGAAAGCAAGACTTCCTGCTGTGAACAGAAAGTACAGACGATACGTCATAAAAATAGTAGTTTTATAGGTATAAAGAGTCTTAACCTCCCCAATGATGAATTCATTGAAGTAACCCATCGCTACAGATGCTAACACACCAGTTTTTATTTCTCAGAGAAGAAGCCAGAAAAATACTGTATGGATATATATGGAGAGCCCTTCAATGTGGAGAACAACCAAAGAAAAATATATTTATACAGAGATACCAGAAATTTATTTGCATCAGCATCTACGTTGATCAATAAATAAATCTAGTCTTAATTCAACTGGCATTAATTTGTTTATATATTTTTCAAGTAAAAAGGTTGTCTAAATGGAGTTTGCTACAACTCTAGCATGTAACTGACGAAATGAATTGATTATTATTCAACAAAAACAACTTTCTGGTTGTTATTGAGCATTGTTTGAGGAAACATTAAAACTGGCTCGGACTCAGCAAAGGCATCGTGTCCTCTATCTGATGGGAGAGCTGCTGTGATGTAACATATAGCACTACATGCATTTACTGAGAGGGAAAGAAAAGCTAGGGGTTAGGTGTGGTTGTGAAGACACAGAGCAGGGTGGTAGAGGGAAAACCAGCCACCTTAGGGATGCAAAATCAATCATCTATACGACTGAAAAACAGGAAAAGTGAGAGACAAACAGATGGAGGAAAACTTACCGGAGGAAGGGGAAACAAGGTGAATGCTGGTGTGCAGCTGTAGATGAAACTATTGCTAGAAACTAAGAACATTTAAACTGAAGGAGAAAAGTAAAGCTGCGCCATTTTCTGACAAAAGACTGGTAGAAGTGGAAATGAGAACAACGCGATCAGCCTTGCACAGCCATCGTCCTCCATGCTGCGGCGTTACAAAACCTGGCAGTTGTTTGGGACCGCGGCACTGGCTTGAACAAGATAAGCCATTTCTGCTCTGTGTGCAGAGACCAAGTGCAGCTGGACAGACTTTGTATTGCAGCATCACAACAAACAAACAGATCATTACAACCAGTTCCGTCCTCTTATTGCACCGCAGTGGGATTGTGTACGTGGATGAACACTTTTCATAACACACTATTCTGTATATACTAAAAATGAGACAAAAACCCCACAAGTTTATAAAGTTCACATCCTGAACTGATCCAACAGTTAACTTCCACATTGTGTCTGTATTACAGCAGATGGGATATAAAACTACACAATGGACTTAATTTGGGCACCCTGACCTCAGTCTTTCCATCTCATATCAACAAGTCAGACTTCAGACAATCAACTTAAACAGAAATGGGTTTTCATTTACCTTTCTGCAGGTTAAGAAGTCTTCCTCTGTAAAGTCAGATTAAAACTCTGAACTTATGTTTAATCATAAGTTGAGACCACATGGTGGAGAACCAATACTAAAGAAACATAATCGTTGCACATAAAAAATAAGTTCATACCGGAAGATGGTGCAACGCGACTGGACAAAAAAATTATTTATTTATTACAAGTTTGAAAGATTATTTAAAAAATGACTTGGTAAACTAGATATGGCTTCCATGAGGTCTTTATATCAAAAAGGTATCAGTAAATGATCAGCTGCATAACTAAACGACTTTAATCATAACAACTTCCGTTCACGGTGGAATTAAGGAAGAACAGAAAGAATACTAGCATTCACTGATGTAGAGTCAACCGGACGAATTCATTTCAGATGTAAGGGAAAAGCCCATCGACAGAGAGAAGACACCGTTATCTTAAAGAATCCATCAGTCTGAAAACAAAAAGTGACTAGAAGGGACAAAAGAAATCTATCAAACTTTTTTTTTCTTAAAAAGCCAAAAGCTTATAAATAAAGCAAAAGTAGATACTGATTAACAGACAGGCTGCACGGTGGTGTGGTGGGTAACACCATCACCTCACTGCTTCAAACCTTCTGTCCTGGTCTGACTTCCTCCTTCAGTCTAAAAACATGCGTGTGAAGTTCCTTAAGCTCTAGCTCCTCCTCAGAGTTACTGTCTGTCTCTATGAATGTGTGAGCAGCTCTGTGATGGGCTGCTGGCCTGTCCAGAGTGTATCCTGTCTGTTAACACTGCACTGGAATACGTTTTGTAGGATAAACGAAGGGCCTCCTTTATTTCAATGTGTTTATGTCCACGACGTCATAGATCTTTAAATATTTATTAGATTTCTTTCTCGATGTCGAAGAGATTTCTGCAGATTCTCCTTCTGTTAAACACCTATCTCGCTGCCCCTCTTTATTGCTTGTTTAATGTGTGTTTTTTAATGTGTTTTTTCTGGAAAGTAATATTTTCTCTCACAGATGGCTCCTCGTAAATAATCATGTCTTCACTTTACTGATTGCTGTTGTTCATTGCATCTCGTCACACTTGTCTGGATTTATGTTGATTTCTTGGAGCTGATCCTATTCTTCCTGTTCCAAACCATTAAGATGCCTTGACACCAGTTGCTGGTGATTCCTATAAAAATGCAACTCATACACATGCTCCCGTTTCATTTATTTAATAATTTTTTCTGTAAACGTGCACCGATATCACGTGTATACAAAATCAAATAAGAACATATTGATAAAGAAGAACATTAAAACTTATTTTCTTTGCTTAATTAATTGCAAATACATTTCTTTTGGAAGGTCTGTTCTGCCTTAAATCAGGAAATAAAACCTCTATCACCTTTGCCAGCAGAGTTGATGTAGAAATTAAGCTCACCGTGAGTTAAAAAGCTTTTCATTTACTCACAATCTTTTTATCAAACTACTACAGTGCGGCGCTCTGCCTGTTGCCTCACACGTTTACCCCCTTTACCCACTGCTCTATTGAACCATATGTTTTCCTTCCCCCACATGCTCACACTTCCAGCATGGCCTAATCCTTCCCGGATCCACCAATCAGACACAGACACTGGTTTAGGTAACAGTCAGAGCAGCCAATGGAAGGGCAGGACTGAGACGACAACATGAGAGAGAGAGAGAGAGAGAGAGAGAGAGAGAGAGAAAGAGAGAGAGAGAGAGACTGTGGACAGGAATGGCAGAGACCGGCAAAAGAATGAAAGGGGGACTAAAAAAGTGAAAAATCAAACAAAGAGAGTCGTAACAGACGGCAGAGACAGAAAGCATGGAAAACATTACAACACCATAAGATGTTAGAGACAGACAAGAAGACAGACGGACCGTCCATGCTGAAGTGGGGATGGATCCAATGTTACACAACATTGTTAAGTAACTTAGCAAGAATTATTCATTTATTAATGCCATCTTCCAACTTTGGAAGTTGAAAGACCGTCTACTTTTGTTGTCTTAATATTTATTAAAAGTCAATTCGCTCCCCCATCTCCCCCCGTCTCGCCTTGTTTTCTGGGTGCAGTAGGATGCAGTAAGGAAGCAGCACTGCAGCAGAGGAGCAATCATCATTATCTCCTCAGATAAAGTTCTGTCTGTGAAGATCTCTGTGTCCACTTACTTCCTAATCTCAAATTAGAAACGTTTCTCCAACAACACAGTAACCCCTTCCCTCTGATATTCCTATCATCCCTTAACTGAGCCGAGGATGAAAGTAAGAACACTTACCTGCGAATGACTCGGACTCGTCCAGAAGCAGCATGCTTATCAAGAAAAAGGGAGAGCTGCTCTCCTCTGCCTCTCTTTCACACTGAAACTCGCTCTCTCTTTCAAGTGTCAGAAAACTTGAAGAGAGCTAGTTCGGGTTTGTCTATGCCTCCTCTTAGTCTTAGTTTATACTCAGCCGGGCTTTACTCAGCTACCTCAGTGACTGACTGACTCATTGACGACTGTCTGACCACTCTGTGGGCTCCTCTCCACTCAATAACAATATGAATGTGAAGCAGAGGAAAGCAGGAGGGTTGGCAGATGAAAACTTACATAACCCTTCATGCTGGAGCTGGGGCCCCGCTGAGGGGGTACTCAGACATCATGGTCCGATCATCCAGCCATCCTTCTGGAGAGATACAGTAAAACACTCCCCCATAAACACATGCAGGGCCACAGAGCATGTACGGAAGCAGGCACCCACTCAAGCCTTTCATGTAATGGTTAGTCAGTAACGGCATTCAGCTTCAGCGGACCAACAAGACTTCATGTGTGCTGGTCCACAGAGCAGATGGCTGTACTTTACACTGAAGCACACATGACCGCCTCTAAAACCTCTCAATATATCACACAAAAAATAGAAAAGAGAAAAAAACCATAGTTACGGTGAGACAGCAGGGTGAAACAAGTCCTTTTACGTAAAAACGCCACCTTCTCATGGACGTTTGCTCTATCTGGAATGACTGAATCTATGCGCGGTGCATGTGCATGCAACACTTTGAGACACCTGTCAACTCTGTCATGGGAGCATAATAAACAATGAGAAACTGGCTGTAAAAATCTGGGTCAAGGTCACCAGAAACGGCAAGAAAATGACCTAAGTGAACTCACACAAAAGCCTTCACTATGTAGGAAACGCCGCAGTCTAAATGCCATGTGCTCACCTCCTTTTCTTTAATTAAAGAGTTGGAAAAAAGTGCTGTAAACATTAGAAAAAGTGTAAGAAGTCTAAAATGTGGACAGTCCACTGCTGTTACATTATGGGATCACTTAAAACGGGAAAAGACTGATGGAAATGTGGAAGCTAGCTTATTAAAGGTTTTTAAGCTGCCAGAGCTCTATGTCTCACAAGGTAAACGTTATTAATCTACTTACTTGGTTGTTGGTGAAAAACTTTTTTAACACTGGAAAGTGCCAGCTTGATATAAATGAGTGCAGTGTGTCTGAAAGCACATCGGGTTGTTTTTTGTGGTTTCACAACCCAATTTGGAGTTTTATCCAGACCTGAAGGGACACTGTTATGAAAACTTCTTCCTGGATTAAATGGCTCATTACTCCACAACTAAAAGCGACTTTCATTTATAAAATACACATGAGCAAAATACTAAAGAAATTAGACAGAAATGTGAGTCAGTGGGCTGAGAAGCCTCACCAGTCATGTGAAGGGAGACAAGCACTTTTTGAAGGAGAAGAAGGACGACTCCTGCTTCTATTTCATAATATGCCTTATGAAACCTCTGAGCCCTGCTCTCCCATGGCCCGGCTAAAGACTTGCCACTATAACTACATGTAGGTCAGTATGATAGAACCCCCCCTCTGCATACATACTCTGGTAGACCATAAGAATACAGAGGAGGAATCTGAACTTGGATTGGAACAAACAGCTTTGTGTTGAAGAGGGGAAAACACCTGCCACTGAGCCAAAAAAGCTAACGTACACTGAGTCAGCTAGTGTTCAGTTAAAAAAAAGAAAAAAAATCTGCTACTCACCCATGTCATGTGGCTGAAAGTTTTAAGCCTCCTACTATGCTGACAGATCCATGCCTCCTCCTATGCCTCTCACTCTTGGAATATTTCTCCAGCTGGTGTGTTTTCCTTCTTCACACAGCTAACATTTCCTCACTGTGCCCTAACTGAACCAAGCATGTGAAAGTGTGTGTGTGAGCGAGAGAGTGAGAGAGTATCCAAACATGCAGTCTCGTCTCACAGTTAAACCGGCGCTGTAGTGAGGACAGAGGGCCACTGGGACAATTACAAAACAATGAGTCGCTGAAAACGGCCTCGGCGTGTTGTCTGTAGCAGCTCCCCCCCACACCAGACGCCCTGCTTTTCCTGTCCGCCTCCTCCCCTCCTTTCTCTCTCCCCTCCCCCCTGCCAACTGACACATGAACCAGTGTGACGTCAACAGGCCACGCCCACTCCAGAGAAGCTGCCTTAGGTAACAGAGGTAATGGGGTTCAATTGAGACAAGATGGACCGATAAAGAGGAGGACGGAGGGAGAAAAAGGAGGGAGAGACAATCAAGAGGAAAAAGAGAAAAAGTGGATGGGAAAATATGATCACTGTGGTGGCTTATCAAAGTTCATTTTGCCCATCTGTGGCCATTTCAAAGTGTAACTGTCCTGTAAAATAAGGGAAATTATGAAATGACTTGCATTCAAAGTTAAATGAAATCTGTACGAGTGATGAGATAAAATGTGAGGATAAAAATTAACGAGGATGAGTGGGGGAAACAGAAAATGAGTTATATAGGCTACACATGCTTATAAAACCGTCTAAACCTCTGTATGCTCAGAAGAGGAGGGAGGCAAGCAAGGAGACAAGAAATAGGGGGTGGCGGGGTTAAAATGAAACACAGGTGACTGATATCATGTGGTACTGCTTTCTGGTTGGGACAGGAACTTTGAAATTCCCATTCAGCCGCAGAGGCATCCACAAACAGGACATTTCTGTAACACATCAATGCAAAAACAATCTGTGGTGAGACGTGAGGATGATAGAGGAGACTAGGTCTGAAATATAATGAAAAGAGTGATCACACATCGAACTTGCTCTTCTCAAGATGAGAGGAGAGAAAAGCGGAGAAAAAGTGGGGAGATGAGAATGTGAGAAGAGGAAAGGAAGGATGATGTAGGAGACAGCTGATGAGATTTTATTTAAAAGGACAGAAAATATACACAACAGATGAAACAATGGCCACGGTTACATGGTGTTTTTTAATTCAGAATTAATATCTTCTCCTTCGGGTTTACATGGAAATATTCATTCTGAAAGAAGGTTTACATGGACAACACGCTTTCTTAATTCCACTTAAAAGCCAGGGGTTGGGAAGGGTTCTGATTGGTTGGATGGCGGGAGTGATGTAATGTACGTTTGTTTGTCTACCGGGAGTTAAAATCCGCTTTGTTTCTTTCCAACAACACGAGAAATTGTCATAGTAAGAGCCACTTTTGCTTGATTTAGATGTTAGTTATGAAGAAGCATCTAGCCGCTAGCATGCTATGTCCCTTTCACCTGAACAGACCCAGTTTGAGCCCTTCCGGATTCCCCAGGGAACGCTCTGGCTGATTGGAATCCGGACATTATACAGACGTTATACATTATAACCCCAGTGGCAGAGAAAGAGCATCACGCCAAAGCTAAAAACTGGCCGCTTTCGCTAACTAAAATGTCCTGGATTCATATATGCACAATCAATAAGTCATTCATTTTTATGAACTTAAACTTTTACCACAATACACCGTGTAGAAACCATTTTTCTTAGAAAGATTAAAACAATATTAGGTATAGCTTCTTTAACTAGGAGCAGAATTGAGCTTTACATGGATATAAAGTTAGAGTTATTAACTAATTCGGAATTAAGGAGTAATAAACTAGCCACTTTATTTGGAATAAGTTTAATTAAATTTGCATAAGAAATTAGGTGTTTACATGGTGTTTACCCTGCATTAGTAATTTACAACGACAAAAAACTAAAAAGGAAGCAACAATCTGTGAGACTGTGAGAAGAAGCTCATTTAAAACATCGCTCTGAACCCAAAGACCCCTTTAAACCCACATTAGCATTCACAGATCACTTTACACATGCACAGAGGGAGGATGGAAGGTCAGAGCCCTGACTCACATGACTACACTCACTAACCCACATCGCCGGGAAGCCTGGGGGAGGGGCAGCAGAGTAAGAAACAGTGAGGTGGGGGAGGCGGGGGAGGTGGTGACAGCGGCTACATGAAGCTCAGCCTGCCTGGTAGCGTATGGATTCGCTCACACAGACACAGCTACGAAGAGTAACCTTTGCCATACTACCACAGTTAGTCCATGTGGCCACGCCTCCAGTAGGGAAGAGGGGCTCACATTTCTCTGTTTACATAACCTAGATTGACCAATAGAGGCAGAGACAGAGAGAGAAAGCCAGAGCAGGAGATGGCCTATGAGCCACATGAACTAACATTTCATTTGAATTCTTGTAACATTTTATGTGTATCCTAGTCCTTGTTTTTAATATGTGCTGTTTCTGTGCTCTGACATTTATTGTACAGCACTTTGGTCAGTCTGTTGTTTTAAAGTGCTTTAGAAATAAAATGGCATGGTAAATATTAATAAGCTTTACTTGCAAAAGCCAAAGTAAAACTTTCATATTTCACCACATCTCTATATGATAAATCTTCTATTTGTTAGAGGTGGACACATCTCAGCATGGCTCATTGTTTTTCCTTTCACCCATAGAGCCCCTTTAACTTTTTAATAACATCATATCTCATCAGTTACTCCATACTGCGCCTGACGGCAAAGATATTTCCCTCACTGGATCTGTCCTCTCTACCCCTCTATGCTCAAGGACTCATTACAGATATTTTACAGATATTTGAAAGGGTCCCTTACTACCGAAAATTGTGCAAGTATTGAACAGGCATTGAATTAAGAACATTTTTTGTAAATATATTAATTGTGAAACCTCACTGCCTTATCCGTCTCAGGCCTCAGACCTTTTCTTTGCAGCACTTGGCAGAGAGGTAAAGACCGGCCAGGGGCGAGAGTAAGCCATTGTTACAGTAATGTGAACCTCTAAAAGATTCTGTGGCGGTACGCACAAAAAGGCAATAATAATCTGATGTTAACAAATATTTCAAACTTCGTTAGACGATCAGCTGATCTGATTGCTGAGACCATTTCTGATCAGATGCTGCTTCCTGAAAGAGATTCTACCTTGATATCTGTGATGCAAAGTTGTATTAAAGGAAATATATCATGCTTTTAAATCCTTCCTTTTCACATGTAAATAATTCATTTATGGTTTATATAAAGTAAAACCGCAATCCTTTGGTCTGAAATCGTTGTTAGTATAGCTCCACACACCCCTTCT
>JBBDHI010000014.1:18903243-18914461 GCA_037177115.1 Craterocephalus stercusmuscarum
GTTTTGAGGGACATTTAAGGACATTGTTTCTATTTGTAATATTTTTCAACTTTTGGCCAAATCACATCAGCTTTAGCGGATGTTGGTTTTGCTGTTGTGTGTGCACATCAGAAATTATTAGCTCAATATGTATTTTATGAGAGCAACACATCTCAAACGGTTGAAACAGGGTGAAATGAGGAGTGATGTCCCAACCTTGTCTGACGAAGACAAGCTGCTCAACAGCCTGGGGCCTTCATTGCTGGATTTTTTCTTTGATGAAGCAGGAAGGTTGGTTTAGGAGCTGGACTCTTCTCCTGCACAGCCATGCTTTTGTGATGGATGCAGTATGTTTCATTGTCTTGCTGATAACTTACCCACGTGAATGACCCCCCTCCTCTACACAACATGGCATCCGTGGTTTCCAAAAAGAATTTCAATTAACAGTAATATGAATTCTCATCATTCCCACTATTATTATCACTGAGACATTTGCATCAAACCTAAAAGGGTTCTTCACCAATTAACTTGTGTTTATTTCATTGTGAGAGGTTGTCATAAATCTCTCATTGCGTGGTAGAAAGTCTCATCCAGCGCAGGAACAATCACTGACTGGTTAATGGGGCAGAATGGAGCGGTGGGTATCTGAAGCTTGCCTGAGGAGAGAAGAGGAGCTGTAATGAAATCACACACTCACTGACTGGCTGAAGGAGGTAGAAAAAGAGGGATTGTTATGTGAGGGCTTTGGTGGTGCTGGTGACTGTGCAGCTGCCCGCTTTAAGGGGTCCCCGTGTTGACAGTCAGCTGTGGTGGAGAGGGAAGGAAGAAAAGCAGGAACTAATAGTTTTCTGTTACTGAATGGCCTTACTGATAGCAAAGAGCAGCAGGTAATAATGGTTAGATCTTGAGGTATCAGGTGCTACAGGCAAAGCCAGATTTTCATTTACTGGAGAGGCATTTTCAGATGGCAAGAACTGGATAAATCTCTGTATAGAGACTTTTATTGATTTATTTTTTTTTTACATATACAGTAAAAGGAAGTGTGAGGATGTGGAAGAACATGACATTCAGCAGTATCAAAACATGTTTGGATTTATTAAAGAAAAGTCCCTGCACACACACGTACAGCCTAATCCAGCTGCAGTTATAGTTGGATGTGGCCGTTTAATTTGACCTTCGTCCCCGCTCCAGTATACATGCATGGTATTGATCAAAGTGTAGCTAATGCTGTAACACCCTGGACTGTGTGAAAAAAATGTACTCTACCACATGTACAGTAGCTCTCTCTGAGAGGTCATTGCAAGTGTAAGTGTAGCCAAACTCGCAGCCAAAACTTATTCAAATGATAACTTTCATCAGACAATGCTGCAGCTAGATGGCCAACCTGTCCGGGGTGTGGCCTGCCTCATCCGGCTATTTGCTGGAACAGTCTCCAGCTGTGAACTAGAATAAGCCAAATTGAAAATGGGATTGATGCTGCAGCTATAAAATCAGGATTTTATCCCAGAAGAGTTGCAGAGTCTTGAAATTGTTTGCATGACTGAGTTAATGCAGAGTTTCATTGGACCGCTGTCTGGTCACCATTTCTGACGTTTTCAGCCTTCTGTGAATAAACCAGCTGTTTGGATAATCTGTCTGTTTGACTCCAAGACATTATCTGTGTGTGTTAGTTTGGTTTGAGAGCTTTGATTTAATAGAATTTTAATGGCAAACATGTTAAAATGCATCCAAAGTCTTGTTTTAGTCCAGCTAACGCAATAACTAAGTTTTCTTAAAGTTCTGTAAATGAACAGGCGTTAGGGCTGTCCCGATACCACTTCTTCACTTCCGATACCAATACAGAGGGTTGAGTATCGGCAGTTACCCAATACCAATACTTACATTTTGTCATTAGCAAAATATTGTGTCAAACCTCACCTAAAAACCTTAAGGTGTAACTGATAAAGTCCACAACAGAAGGTGTAAGAAAAACTGACTCATTAATTATTAACCAATGAGTTAATTTAGATTAAATTTAAAGACTTTGTGTAACATTGCACATTTCACATTTCTGTTGTAAGAAAAAACAACCCGTGTAAACCCGTAGAAAATGAACTAGTGACAACACTCGTAAAGGGTGTACCAAGTGTGCTGGTCAGGTGAAAGGGCTGGATAGAAAATCTTGATCACCTGGTAGCGGCAACGGTATCGGCATATTTTAACGCAAGCCGATACTGTCCGATCCATGTTTTTACCCGATAGTGGTATCGGATCCCAAAAGGGTGCATTGTCCTTTCCCCTAGTGGAGGAGTTCAAGTATCTGAGTGTCTTATGAATTAGATCAACAGGCATCTGCAGTAATTGGATTTCTTTGACATTCTGAGGACTATAAAAGACCAAGATCTGACACCAAGAGCTTCTGTAAAGTTAAAAATTAGCACTACTAGCAGCCTTTATAATTTATACACAGTGACACTGCGTTGAGTCAATTGATACAATGCTTTTGAAAAATCGATTTCTTTCTTCCTGTTCCAATATTAAAACTGAAGCTGTCTGTTATTCTGAACAAAGCAGAATGAACTGAAGATGGAGAATGAAAATACAATGCGACAAGTGAGCTGAAAAGTGAAACTGACAGTGGTGTGGTATTCAGAAAAGAGTCGATGATATCACAGAGAAAGAATGAGATTAGGTATGAGATGAAGGTAAAATGAGCATGGAAAGTTCGATTAGCGGGAGTTAGAAAGTGAAGAAGAAAGGGAGAGGCTGAAATATGGCGGATGAAATGTAAGAGGTGGTATATAAGAAAGAAGATGGGCTTACGTGAGGTACATGCTCAGTGAAGTGGATGACTGTAATCCCACAGTAAGAAAGATTTATCTTTGTCCTTTTTATATGATGGCAGAGGACACCAGTGGACCCTCATCAAGAGCACAATTTTCCAGGAAGAGCATGACTATACTCTGGGTTTTTAGCTGATGAAAGGCTCAATTAGCATGTAAAAAAGACATGTTATTTTATGTTGGAATTTTTAGCTAGCCACCAAAGCTGGTGGTTTGGATTTTTGCTGGAAGACAATTAAAGTGGTGGACATATGGTAGTTATCATACGGGCCCAGTTGGAATATGGAATTAGTTCTCTGAACTATTAGTGACTTGCTTTTCATGGACTGAAAAAGAAAAAGAAAGTTTCGACAGAACTTTTTAACAGGAAAGGATTTAAACAAGGAATTTGTAAAACATCAATTAGCTGCTTAATAGAAGTGCGATAGGGTTCACTTTTCTGCATGGTTTTAAAATGATTTTGCACAAATGCACTAATGGAAACTGAGCTGATTTTGAATTAAATGTTTAAAAGTTTAAAACAGATTTTTGAAAGGATCATGCAAGCTGTTCTCTCTGGTTTTGTGTCTCAACTAAAGCAAAAAAAAAAGTGCACGCATCCAAAAAGAGACACAAACAGAAGACCCTTGGAAAAACATTACAAAGTAAAGAATAGAGAATTATGGAGTGGCTGGTGTTAGCATACATGAGCTGCATGAGTGGATTACTTTCCTGGGCTGGACTTCAAAACAATTTAAACCCCTTGAAGCTGTTTCTTTTGCCAACTATTGAAATGACCTCCCGTAGCTGTGAATGTAAAATAAATCCTTTGAAAATGTCCCGTTGTCAAGGTCAGTTTAGTGACGTTTTTTTTCCCTCACTGGCTTCAGAAAATGATCTCCCTGATGGATACCTGGGTTTGGCTGCTCACTATGTTTCAATGAATGTTCTGTGCTGCCAGGCTAAGCTATTACAGATTCTTATGGGAATTATGACATTACCGTGGTGCACAAGGCCAGACCATCACTGGTTAATTGGCCAACATTCATTCTGTTACAGATCATTAACCTGATCTGAATCTATGCAGAGAAGCACTTCAACCATCTAAAAGGTCTTCTTACTGTGCTCCAGAGCAAAGGTGCAAATGTGTGCAAAGGCTCATTTAAACTGCAGAAAACTGACTCACTGGAAAACTGATGAGTCACCTACCTATTAATTATCTCAGGCTGATTTTAAAAGTCCCGCTGGCCTACTTCTAAAATAGACTCTGGATACTCCCTTAAATAGGCCTTTTCATATGGGTGCAAATGCATAATTAGAAAATAAAAATATAATGTCCACAGATGTTGGTTCCTCACAGAAAGCTGTGATAGGTTTTACTTTGCTCAGCTGAAGGACTCAGCTTAAAGTCTAAAAAAGCTGCATCACACTTTCCAACCAGAGCTTTCATATGAGCTCATGCCACACATGCATTTTCTCCAAGAAACATGAATTCGCAACCAATGACAATGCTGTCTAAAAAAGAGGGGATATGACACTGCCAGTACTTGAAATCCTATCGATTATGTTGTCTGATTTCTGTATTTTTCAGGCACTCTCGTTTACTTTTAGTGTCAAGCAAAAAAATGACTTTTAAATAGACATTCAAAACTTCAGAGCCTTTCTTTCTGCCTGCATCTAGTAGTATATATGTAACTGCTGTCAAGTATGAACTGCCCAAAAGTGAGCTCTTTAATTCATGCTTTACATAAATTGTGTAGACTTACACTATCAGGACACGAGCTAATTCGCTAACAAGTACCAAGTTAGTTAGAAAGTGGAAAAAACTTCTCAGGCTTTTGTGACTGTCGAGTACTGTTTAGCATATTAGCAATTAGCTCAGAGTTGATAGATACTATGAGAAGACGCGGGGACTATATTATTAATTGCTAGGGTTGGTTGGCTAACAACTCTAACAAATGTGGTTTAGCAACAGATGTTCGCTAACCCTACAAATTGTCATCAAAACTGTAAAACCCAAATATTTCAGCTGCATGTAGATGTAGCTACCACCTGACCTCTAAACAGCAGGAAGAAAAGCCATACTGAGACGCATGTGTCTCTGTGTAAACTATTGCAAACTTATACATATCCACCTTGCTTCGTACTTTATTTTTATTAGACATCTGAGGCGTACCGAACAGAATATAAATGCATAAAAGCAGACAGGCCCGGCTCATGTCAGGATTCATGAGTATTTGGGGGTAATTTTCCTCTCTGAGTTATCTTTGGGTTCTCTGGTGATTCCCTCTGCAATTTTCCGGTGGTTCAGTAAAGCGTGTTCATGTTATTCTGTCATACTGGGGTCAAAAATTAATGGCTACCTCCAAGTTGGTCCCAGCACAGATTTGATCGGAGCAGTAGAGCAAAACCAAGTGGTTGAGTGTGAGTGTGTGTATATGTGTGTAGGTGTGTGTGTGTGTGTGTGTTTTACTCTCCAGGGCCAGAATCTCTGCCAAAGGCATCGACAGAGTAATTTATTGCAACATAGACAAAAAGGCACGCTGCCCTATCCATGTTACAAGTGAGTGGAAGGTTTTGGTATTAACCCACCAATGTTGCAAGAATCAATCTGTGTTTAGAAAGACTGTTTTTGTCATTGTCAGCTCCTTGCTCTAAAAATTCATTCATCGGTGTATTTATGTAATTTATGTTGTGCTGCTCTTTTTATTGGAATTGCTGCATTAACCCTTGCTGTGGATAGGACAGGAAAGGATGTCTGCACCCTTTCTTTTCCTTTGCCTTAGTTGGTCTGCTTGTAATCTATATGTACAGTAGCTTTAAATCTGTTTAGCAGACATTAACAGCCAGGCAATAAAAACAGAACAGCCTCATATGATGGTCTTCTTGTTCAGCTGCTTATCTGCTATCAGGAGTGCTGTTCACTCAGCACATCCCATTCCCTAGTAATAACCTCAACCTTGCTGTGGGTCGATAAGCTGACCTTTTAAAGACACATTAAGCTCATTTCTTAACTCTAAGCTAATATCTGAATGTCTTGTTCATTTTGTGTGCGAGTCACTTTAGGTGCAATAACCATGCAACAGCTGCCTCTAAGTGGGTGGAATTAGGTCAAACTGCCATGTTGAGACCATGTGTATACCTTACTTCTTATTCCTGTTTGTAATGAACCCATTGCGTGCCACTTTTTATATCATAAATAATTCACACCTGGCTTGTGAATGTTCCTCTGTTGGGTCAAGTGTTTGAGTGTTTGAAGCAGATTTGTTGCATCAAATGAAAGCAGAGAGAAAAGACAAGTGAGAATGGGGAAGAGAAATGGGACTGTGTGGAAGGAGGAAAGCTGTGGGGAAACAATGTGAGGGGAAGGAGTCATTTAAAAATAGAGAGGCAGGAGAAGCTTGAAACTCAAAATGATGAAGGAAAAAAAGGATTGTTGAGCAAAAAAAAATTGTTTATTTAAGTCTAGTGCTTTACATATTCTGATAAAGAACAGCTATAAATTAACTTAAGCAAAACACATGTAATTCATCAAAAAATGCCGTGTTGTGTTGGAGGATTGCAGCACTGGACGAATACCGGATGCTTGACTAACATAAGGAAAGAAGATAAACGATCCAACTTTGAAAGTAATAAACCAAATGCACAAGTAAACCCTTTGGGAACAAGACAAGATCTCATCATCCCTTTCTCCTCAGAGAGTGAGGTTAAGGCTCAAATCAGGCTGTCATATGCGGTTTGATTTCCTGTCACAGAAGCCAATTGCCACAATTACTTAGATGGATGGAAGGATGAGAAGAAAGATAAAGGGAATAAACACACTGAGAGACAAGGGTTATATCAAACAGACATGACATCTCAGACACTTCTGAAGGCAGATGTGTCTCAGCTGGTGTGAAAGCTTGCTGCATAAGTGTGAGCTCACTGCTAGTAAAGCAAAATAACAGCAGGACATTGGTATCATTTATTTCATTTAACTGAATACTAAAATACTGAAATGTCTCTTTTTATTATTATCATACTATTATCACCTTTATGATATTGTGTGGTGAATGTGTTGCTCTTTGTGTCTGTGTTTGAACAGTCACAGACACCTAAAGGTCACCAGAGCTCTGCCATGCCGGCCAGAGATGGGCTTTGTTTTGCTGTCAGTGAGATCAAACAGGCTGTTATTATTCAAAGCTCAACAAGCCCCACTTACTCTGCTTTTATGAAACACACAAAGACTTCCTGTGGACTTCTGCTGTTGTACTTTGAAATCAGATAAGAGGGGCCCAGAGTCAAATAGCTCTTACAGAATTATAATTTATTTCAATGCTATATCTCTGATATCATATTGATTTATTTTCCATGACATCTTTGATGGTATGTGTGAAACTGTTTTAATTACTCAGTGCTCTATTCAGCTTTTTCTTTTAACTCACCATGCAATTTTCTCAGCTTACTGTGACAAAATACAGTTAAAAATACAAACAAAACCATAATATATGCAGTTCAAGGTGCCAATTACTGAACAATCCGAGCCGTCACACACGCTTTACTTCACTCCTTTTCACAAACAGTACGTCCTGATATGCTTCTAGCTATCACTGCTCGCCCTGTGTGCACTATGTGTAAGAGTGTGATGTGTGAGACCGTGTGTGACAAGATATCCTGACTAATTAAATATGTGTATCACACTTATCAAAGGGCCTCTGGCCATATGGAGGTCATATGGATGTGCGTGTGTGTCTGTATGTTTGTTTTTTTTTGTATGTTTTTTTTTTTTTTGCTTTGTGTGTTTAAGATACTCTTTTCTGAATCTGCTTTGATTTATGATGATGTAAAACCGGGACCACCTCCATACCTTTTAAAACATCTATAACAAAGCTGAACAGACAGGCGTTGTTGCATCTTATTTTTTTTCTGTTAGGGTGAATCCATAGTATTGTTTCTGTACATTTCAGCTTTTTGAAATTTATTCTCCAACATTGTTAATCGGTCAATTTTTAGCAAAAAGAGCTGAATAGTTAATTCATCTATTCTTCATATCACTTTCGTCCTTCCTTACTTCTTTCCTCCTTCCTTTATCCCTTGTCACATGCTAATCTTGCCAATTAGGAGCAGAAGGTTTTCCTCAATAGATGCTTCATTCTGTCAAAAACATAAACCGCCCCGTTTGACCGAAGCACTGAGGGCTGCAGGAGAAAAGGGAGGTGTTAACTGCACATGAAGCTCTCTATTTATAGGATTTACCGGGGTGTTGTTTTGTGATTTGCTGGGTCATCCGCTGTCACACACACACGGCAGATGGAGACCTTGTGTGGTGGTGATGGTTTTGTGTTAGTGCTCACATATGGTTCCTCTCTTTGACTCTGAGGTAACAGTTGCTGGCAGCTCAGGTGCCTGAAAGTGAGAAAAGATGAAGGAGGGAGGAGCTGATATGCTGATAGTTTCTGCTTGTAGCACAGTAAAGCTAAAATCCCTATTACAATCACAATATGTTAGTGAGGTGTTTAAGAGGCTTATTTGAGCTTTTGTGCTTTTTTAAAGCCATATTTGACATGGACTGCTTTTGTTTTTGGAGCTTTTAGTGATTTGGTGCAGAAAACCTGCAAGACTCTGCTGCAGAGTGAGGAAGGAGTGCTAATGTCCTTCACACAAAAGAAGAAATAGCATAAATGTTGGGAACCTTTTTTTTTATCTAAGTAAATAACATTTTTAGTTTCTTATTATTTACTATTAAAGCTATAGTCTACGATTTCAAAGATTGTTCATTATTAATAACCTTGTTTAGATAGTGTTTATGGTCCTACAGTACAATCCTTACAAGATGTAGAGCAAAAAAAAGAAATCCAATAAGTCTATCAGGTGCACAGCTACAGCGAAGCTGACCAATGTAAGCCCAGACAGCTTACATTGGTCAGCTTCTCTCATCCGATCACTTAGCTTCACTTCATCTAGGGCTTGCGTCTCTGCAACACGGTGTGGCGTGTAGCCGCATAAACCCCAGGGGGAGGCTCCTGAGTAAGACAATGTCATTGCGGCCGCACAATCTGCAGCCACGAACAACAATAACCAAACAACAACCATGGCGCATGCCCGCGTTCTTCTAGTGCTGCTGCATCTTTTCACGTTCTTTGGTTTCAGAAAACAAAACTTACTCTACACTCAGCAGGTATGTCCCATGTCTTCCACTTTGATGAGGACAGTGTAGGAACTGATGTAAACTGGTGTATCCATTGACTGTAAAAATAATGGAAAAAGCTTCTGTGACGTCGCCCATGGAAGCTCGGTGGGCGTTTCTAACCGTCGCCATATTGGCAGAACATCACAACTCGCAACGCCCCATGGATCTAAAAAAGGACAAAGAGGCGTTGCTAACAGCTAACAGCTACCCGCCAGCGACACGCTGTTCTGTCACCTGTCACTCAACATCGCCTCACCTGCTGGCAAAGTAAAGACTCAGAAGTGTGTCATTGAACCTTTGCAAGTCTTTCTCTTATCTCCTGCTTGGAAAAATGACATGGCACCTGAGGCAACAGGCAAGCAGAGATTTCCCTTGTTTACAAACATTGCAGTGATATTAAACACTAAATCATGTTTATGGAAGTTTTATGTCACCTCGCATTCGGTCTTGCATTCTTCCTTTTTTTCCCCAAACATATTCAGAGATAAATATGATTTTCTTTAGTTTTTTTCACTCCTAGAAAGAGAAAATGAGAGAGAAATAAAGGAAACTGAGTGGGAAATGCTTGGGAAATATTTTACCGCTTGCAATAACATCCCTGTTTCCTCATTTGTTGTTATCGTAATGCAGTTATGTTTATTGAGAAATGCCAACCGGCGTTATGCTGCTGTAATTCTATGATGCAGTATTCTTCGTCTCCTCTTCTCCCAGGACCACTGCTGTCCATCATCGTGTCATTCATCGTTCTAACACAAAGATGTACTCAGCAGATGTTTTTGTTTACCGTTTCTGTTTGTTTACACCAACTGCGTTCAGCTGATTGCACTCAGTCAGCATACGGACGACTTCCCTTCATCTAAGAACAAATAGAGGGGAGGGCCTGACCAGTCATGCTTTGTGTTTAGATTTGAAGATGTGAGGTCGCCGCCTATCGAGAGCTTTTTGGGTCCATGCTTCCTTTTCTTTGTTTTTCATCCATCTTGGAACACCTCTTTTCCCTCCTATCTTTGTTCCCCTCTCTCTCTCTCTTCCACTCCATCCTCCTGTCCTTCATCCTTTCTCTCCCTCTTCATTTACTCCTACCCCGTTCCTTCCTTCCTCCTCCTCCTCTTTCGGTCCCTTCATTGCTGTGCTACCAACAGGACGCCTTGGCGATAGGCTGCCAAAGCTGTCGTCACGGCAACGTATGATGGTCTGTGGTTGCTGAAGCATTTATTGGGGGGTGTTAATGGATGCTGCTTCTTTGGCTTACTGCATAGGCGCCTCAGAGTAAAGGAGATGAGACAATCAAATATTAATAAAATGAGGTCTGATGTCTGTGATGTGTGTTTGGGTTTCTTATTATTTACCCATATGGCCATATAGTCATGACTTTTCGCAAAAGAAGAAAACGATAATGAAATAAATACATGTAACCATAGTATTGTTGCTGTCTGACCAGACTCAGCCATATATCTCTGAGCTCGCAGTACAGGTTTATTGTTGCTTTTGTTCATGCATTCAGCTATTATTAAATATCCTGTACGCACTCTTAAGATATCCCAAATTTTTATAAAGGGGTTGCGCGAGCAAAGCACCGAATGGA
The DNA here is from genome assembly GCA_037177115.1 of Craterocephalus stercusmuscarum. Lineage (NCBI taxonomy): Eukaryota > Metazoa > Chordata > Actinopteri > Atheriniformes > Atherinidae > Craterocephalus > Craterocephalus stercusmuscarum. Next base: position 18,913,778 of record JBBDHI010000014.1, read on the forward strand.
AGAACCACATTCCCTTTGAAGTAAAAAAAGTAAAGAAATTTTAGATCAAACATGATAAAAGAACCTGAAACAACAAAACAGAAACCAAGCCGAATGCACCATTTGCTTTTTCCTGAAAGTTTGGTGCTATAAAAGCCTAAAGTGCAAAAGGAGGGATGGAAGAAGGGATGGAGGTGAAAAGAAACCCGCACACACGCCACACCTGCCCTCAGCCTGTTTTGGTTTTTTATTTTCTTTTGCACACATACCTTTGTTTAACTTTCAGCACTGTCGGCCTCTCTTAAAAACTCACAAATGCTCATGGCCTCCTTATATACGGTTCATACATGAACTATGCAGCAGTCTGCTAACAAAACACTCATGAAGAACACACACTCCAGTTATGTATTCGATACAAATTCAAATCAATATAAAGCATTCATGTCATATTTGGAGGGCTGTTCATTTGCTCAAGGTCACCTACTAACACACTGCCTTAATAAGCACACACACACACACACATAAGCTTTTCACTAATGGACGGGGCTGAAAGTGAGCCGGGGTTCTGGTAACAAAGAACTGCTCCTGTCTGGCTCCCTCCATCTTTCTCTTTATAAAATCATTTCCCTCTCCTCTCCCCTCCCCTCCTCTCCCCTCCTCTCCTCTCCTCTCCTCTCCTCTCCTCTCCTCTTCTCTCCCCCCCCC